>JAREYC010000002.1:60415000-60632500 GCA_030015325.1 Cryptoblepharus egeriae
AAAAAGAAAGAATACTCCCTCCCACACCTTCCCTCTTGTATGGAGGCGCATCCAGTTACAGTACAGTACTTCCTAGATGACAGAATAACGTGGCATTGGCCAGGCTTCTCTCCAAATACTCTGCATACTCAAACACACAAGCCGTCTACCTGAGCACAAGAAGGCACTAGTCAGTGGTGGGCCCAGCATGGCCCAAGAACCGGTTCCCCGGAAGTGGGCATGGCCAGGCAGGGTCAGGGGGTGTGGTCAGGGTTGGGGCGGGGGCGGGGAGAATTTAAAGGGGGAATTTTTAAAAAAAATTTAAAAATTTAATTTTTAAACAAAAATCTAAGTTTTTGTTAGTGGGACTTACTGTCATGGGACTTCAGAGTAGGCATGCATAGGATAGGGTTCTAACCACAGGCTGTAGTTCTAACCACACTTGCCTGAGAGTAAGCCCCATTGACTGTCATGGGACTTACTTCAGAGTATGCATGCTTAGGATAGGGTTCTCAGGCTGCAGTTCTAGCCACACTTGCCTGGGAGTAAGTCCCATTGACTGTCATGGGACGTACTTCAGAGCAGGCATGCATAGGATAGGGTTCTCAAGCTGCAGTTCTAACCACACTTGCCTGGGAGTAAGTCCCATTGACTGTCATGGGACTTACTTCTGAGTAGACCTACATCGGACTGGACTCTGAAGATGCAATGCATGCAACCTTTACCCTGACCACACTTTCCTGGGAGTAAGTCCGATCGACTGCCATGGGACTTACTTCTGAGGAGACCTCCAGGGCAAGTGTGTGTGTTTTACAGATATAGTACTTTTGAATGGTTCATGTAATATATTACTTATTATTACATTTGAATTATCACTTATGATTTATTGCATATAATTAATTACAAGAAGGCAACATGCCTGCTCACAAGGAAAAGGAGGACAAACATAAGGTTAAAAAAGGATGTGTCCTGGAAAAAGAGGACATATGGTCACCCTAGAAAAGGAGGACAGTGAAGATTATTTTTCCAGGACACAAGTCTAAAATAAGAGGATGTGCCCTGGAAAAAGAGGACATCTGTTCAACGTGCCAGTGGATGCGCTCCCTGGGCAAACCTCTAAAGAAGCAGCAGTGAGACAGACTCTGCATAACAAGCAGAGATCTGCAAGGGTAGGCAATGCCAACTGGGAGACACCCTTCATGGAATGGGGGGCGGCTGGGAGAGATGTGGGGAGAAGTTGGGCAGCTCTTCCGGCCTGCTAGGTTGTCAGATCCAGCCTCCTTGGGAGCTCATGCAAACTCTGGAGAAATAACAAACTCTTATTTCTTTAATGAGCTTTTGTTAAAAAGCGGTATATAAATACAGTTGGTTGGTTGATTGGACACTTGCCAGTGGCATAGCCAGAGTGAGTAAAGCACCAAGCTTCATAGGTAGCTTCAAGGGGTCCCTTCTCTTTGGAGACAGGCACATGCCTTCCTTCCCCCAAACCTGGTATGGCTCCAAAGGGATGGGAGAGGGACTGCATGCAGGCTGCAGTGAGGCTCCATGCAACAGTTAATGCTCTGTCCCCCTCTAGCTATGCCACTAGCTCTCTCCATCTCTATGGAGCACTTCTATGCTCTCTCATTCACACACACACACACTCTCCTTGCCTCCCATCCAGTTTCGGAACCCAAGCTTCTAAGTACCTACTCAGAAATAGATCCCATTAGAGTCAATAGGGGTTACTCCCAGGTAAATATAGACAGGATTGCAGCCTGGATCCACTGGGAAGGGAAGAGGTGATGGGGGTGGAATCCTCAGAGGACTTTAAGTGTAGCTCTCTAAAATTAGACAGTCTTTAGGATTTCAGTCTTATCATGGGTGGCAGGGAGTGCTTTGCATGGTTGCACCCCCTCTAGATATGCCATTGCCCCATATCATCTATAAAAGATATGGGGCTAAGGCTAATGAAAAAAAGATTCCCCCCCAAAAAGGGAAAAAAGGACTGGATGCGACCCACTTGATCTGTGAAGTTCGACAGAAGAAAGACACTTTCCTGGGAGTAAAACCTATTGAACACAATGGGGCTTACTTTTGAGTAGGCATGGTTAGGATTGTGCTCTAAGGCTGCGATCCTAACCATGTCTACTCAAAAGTAAGTCCCATTATGTTCAATGTGGCTTACTCCCAGGAAAGTTTAGGGTTGCAGCCTAAGGCTACAATCCTAAGCACACTTTCCTTGCAGTAAGACCCATTGAACACAATGGGGCTTACTTCTGAATAGACATAATTAGGATTGCTCTAAGTGTCTGAAACAGGGTGATAATCAAATGACATAACCGCAAATAGAGGACAAAATGTAGGACACTCAAGAAAAATGTAGGACATGACCATATAACAACTAAAAACACTCATATAAGGTATCTTGCTTTCTTGCCCTTAATCACTATATTACTTATTAATTAACATTACTAATTTAAAAACCCTCAGTCAGGATGGGTCTCTGAGGCTGCAGTCCTCACCACACCTGCCTGGGAGTAAGTCCCATTGACTATACTGGGACTTACTTCTGAGTAGACCTACTTTGGCTGGGGCTCTGAGGCTGCAGTTCTCCACACCTGCCTGGGAGTAAGTCCCATTGACTATACTGGGACTTACTTCTGAGTAGACCTGCACAGGATGCGGCTCTCAGCCTCCCCAGCCAGCCAGCAGAGGCAGGGAGAGCCCGGTCAGGAGAGGCAGGGAGAGCGTGGTGCCACTGCGCTCTCCCCTCCTTCGCCTCCCTGCTGAGTGTTCAGGAGATGTGGCGGCGCCAGCATACCGGTCTGGCCGGCGTACCGGTCTGGCCGGCTCGCTGTCGTCTGCCCTGGGGGAAGACCCGGTAGCGGCGCGTAGGCACGTACCGGCATCTGCCCACCTCTGGCACTAGTGTACTTGCTCTTGTCTGAAAAAGATAGAGGAAGAGGCAGCCCTAAAAGTGGAAAGGGTTTATTCAAAGATGAAAGAGAAAGAGGCAAGGATGAAACAGGAAAAATCCAGAGATTTGACAAGAAAATAAAATTACATCCAAATGAAAAGAGTATTTTGCATAAAGTATTTTTCATTCCAATGCAAAACATTCCCAGTCAGTTATGACAGATCCTAGCCTCGGTTCCTAGGCAGTCAGGAGCAGCTGCTTATGTCTGCTCAGAACTAAGCCACTTCCAGAGGTGATACCCCAATGAAATCTGCATCACACAAACCAAGCCTAGTATTTGCAAAATAGCCTTTCCTGGAAGTTAAACTATGATCCTGTGACTCTGGTTTACGCAAATATTTCTGGGAACATATTGCTGTCATCAGTGGGCTGTAGGTGGCGCAAGTGGTTAAGACACTGTGCCTGTTAACGAACAGGCCAGGGTTCAAGACCCGGGTCAGCCCCACAAGACAGGGTGAGATCCTGTCCTTAGCCCAGCTCTGCGATGCCAGCTGGATTCAATCGTATCGGCTCTGCCTTTCCATTGGACGAATTCAGTGGTGTGGAGAGGGGGGATTTGCTGCTTGGGTAACAGCCTATCCTCCAGAACAATCTAACCCAGACTTTCATGCTTTGCATGCAGCATATGCAGCACAGAGCACGATACCATAGTCTCTCAAGACTGATGGAGGCCTGCTATTGCTGTCACCCCAGTTGTGCAACAGTCTCCTTACAGAAGTGTAACAGATGAAATCATATAATGTCTTATCAACAAAGGGTTTTTTTAAAAAAGTTATCCAGTGCTTTAAAAACTATATAAAATGTTAATTGCTCTTGCCTTTCACTTCTTTTGTGCTGCTCTGTGAACTGTTTTTGACTTTGTACTGAAGAGTATTTTATGGAAAAGCAGTTATAACAAAATTATCAATAAACAAATTGTTTTGTTCAAGAGATAGCAAAACCAGAGAGTATAATGTTAAGTAAGATTTGGCCACCCACTATGAATAACCACCACTTTGTACATTCCATGATCTTCCCAAACTAGAGCCATCAAGAGAAGAGTTTAAGAGCTTCTGATTTTACCAGCCATTGAAGTACCTCCGAAGTATGGTTTGCTACATTAAGCATCCAGTACATGTCTTCTTGCAATTGTTAACAGGTTTCATACTGATTCAAGTACCAAGACTTGAGTGCCAAATGGTTCACAATGCCTGTATATAGTGGTAAATTTTCTCATTTCAAGTTGTGTTTCTCTTGAACTCTGCAGTGAAAGGTGAGTTTATAAAACTCTTTCAACCCTATAAAAGTTCTTTAGTTGCAGAACTGGCCATAGGAAGACATTTCTTATTCGTATTTACTCAGATCTAATGTGCTATTGAATCTAATGCACACCCCAACTTTGAAGACCAAATTTAGCTGGAAAAGGTGCATGTTAGATTTGAGTAAATATAGTATTATCTGAAATTAATCTCACTGCAATTATGAAACACTAGGTTTCATTTTAAACTGCAGGAATATGTGAAGTAGTGTAAATTATCTTAAGGCATGGGTGCCCAAACCCCAACCTGGGACCATATGCAGCCAATGACAAGCCTCAATGCGGTCCATGACAAGACTCCTCAATGCAGCCCACAGACAAACCTTGTGTATTTCTAATATAGGCTTGTGTGTAAATTTATGTAAATTTGAAATGTAAGTCATTTTTTTCCGCCTCCAACATAGTTTCAGAGAAATAATGTGGTCCTCCTACCAAAAAGCCCAGACACCGCTGGCTATAGCTATACCACATTTAACAGCTCCTGAGTACAAAGTGTATTTTGATTGATACCAAATTCTTTGCTTGCCTCTGCAGGCATAAATAGAAACACACTTTTGGTTGATACTATCTGTCAATAAGTCCATCAGGCTATGAGGACAGACATTCCTTCTCCCTTCCATCCCAATCCTTCCCCATCCAGATTGGTCCCCATTCAACACTATTTTAAAGTAATGCTTGTATTGCTGATGAAGGGCAGTTTAGATATTTCTTCCCCATATGATTATGTAGTGGTTGGACAGAATGCTGAGAATGAAAAGTATACTTACATACCATTTTCATTGCATGGTGGGTGGAACTATTTGGACACACAGTATTTATCATCACATTTATATACTGTACTATGCTTACTCCTAGCTGTTCAGCTGTGGTGCACATGATTCCTTACTTTCTTTTGTCTTCACAGCACCAATCATATGGAACTCCCATTCAATTTATGACTGGTCACCTAAGAAGGTCACCTAGGAAGTTTTATGATAGATCAAGGATTTGAATGTGGATCTTCCTATAAGTCCATCACCAGAACCACTACACCATCCTGGGTCTCAGGAGCTGAGCTGACCATTCATTCTGATAACCCAATCCTATATCAGTGCTGCTGTAATCTCTGTTAAGCTTCTTATGTGCTTTAAATAAGATTTGACATGCTTGCTTCCTGTGTTATTTGAAAGTTTGGAATCACAAGTGCACACAAAAATTACATTAGGACTAAACCGACACCCATATTTGCAACACTTCTGTGCAACACTTCTGTGTCATAGGTATTTTGACACAGAAGTCTCAATTCAATGGGTTTTATACCTAAAAACCGTAAGTCTTAAGGCTAAAAATAGCTGTAATGCTCTACTTCCAAGACTCCAGTATCACCCTGAAATGCATTGGTATAAGCTATATTGCATTTAGCCACTAGATAGGGCTGAATGTAATGGAAACCTGCATCTAGTGGTTTAATATGGTATAACGCTATATGATGCTGGGAGATCTGGAACCCAATTTTCACTTCCCTTTTTAAATTTAAAAGCCTTTAATTAGGGATGCTTGTATCCATAGATTTGGGTACCCTCATTCATGTTACAGATATCAGGTTGAACCTGTACAGGTTCAAAGTGATGTAGCTATAACAGCACTACATTGCTTATCCTCTTCACCCTCTGCATGATTTAGAAACAAAAAATATTCTTGCCAGGATTGACGGCATTATTTTTTCTTGCAGCTATGCTTTTTGAATCCATGTACTCCGTCTTTCCATTTTTAATTAACGGAAAAACCAAAGTGCCTGACACAATTGCCACTGAGAGATAAAGAGATGGTTTGGCAGTTATTTTCAAAAACAGGGTAATCTGGGCCACTGTAATTTATTTAAGATATTTATAACATGATCATTATCAGCACAACCAGAAACAAGATTTCAACACCTGCTGGACTCTCTCGGCTCACTCTCCCACAGTCTGGTTAAAAATGGAGATGTCATAATAAATCCTTCCTGCAATATATCTGGGTTTCAAAAGAGAAATTTCCTTCAAACAGTGGTCAAACATGAGCAGTATAGATTGAATGTGGATTTTCAAATCATTTCAACCTGGTATTTATATTTTTAAGGCCTACGTGTGCCATCTGTTCTAAGGTTCCGACTGCAATAGGACACCTTCCTTCTTGTCCTCTTCTTTTAAGTGGAGGTATAGAAAGGGATACTGCTGAAGGGGGAAGAACTGCATTTCAGCTATAACCCCCAATAACTTAATTCTGGGTTCACTGCAACTGTAGTGCTGGGACCTTTTCAGTTGCTTTTTGTGGGGTGTTTTTTTAGAATCATAGAGTTGGAAGGGACCTTGTAGGTGATCTAGACCAACCCCCTGCCCCTCTAGGAAATCCTCTTAAAGCATCCCTGACAGGTGCTTGTCGAGCCTTTGCTTGAAGATCCCCAGTGATCTTCCCTTGGCAATCTGTTCCCCTGCCGAACCACCCTCACCGCCAGGAATTTTTTCTTGCTATCCAAGCGGAATCTCCTTTCTTGCAATTTGTACCCTTCGGTTTTAGTTCTGCTTTCAGAAGCAGCTATGAACAAATGAGCCCCTTCCTCCCTATGGCAGCCCTTCAGGTATCTGAAGAGAGCAATCATGTCTCCCCTCAGCCTTCTCTTCTCCAGGCTGAACATCCCAAGTTCCCCCAACCTTTCCTCATAGGGCTTCCCTTCCATCCCACCGATCATTCTTGTTGCATTTTTTTGGCTCTGTTATAGTTCTGACACAGTGAATTGTGTAAGATGCCCTTACATGTAACCCAGACTTCCTCTCCTCCCTTAGACTAGGAGAAACCTTACTGCAGGCCCAGACATTAGTGCTGAGCACTGATTATAGAATTAATGCTCCCTGTGTTGGGGAGAACCAACATTAGGAGATGGAGTGAGTGAGTCCATAACCACTTCTCAACTGGCTCTAAGACAGTGTTTAGGAACAGTGCTCATGTATAATGATGTGTAGAACTGTATATATTTGTTCTTTAAAAAGAAATAATCAAATTTTTATGCCCGGAGAAGCTAAAACCTTGAATAAATTATTTAAATGCAAAAAATTCTCTTAGCTTTGGTCTGTTTGTTTTGCAATTTCTTTTATTTTGCATGACTGCTTCTGGACTAGTAGTCACTGAGAGGCACCCTTTCACTACTGAAACTCCTGAGCTCTTTTGCCTACTTCTGAGGTTTGGCAAGGCAAACCCATGTTGCAGGCACATCTTCATAAACACCTTACTACTTTAAAAGAACTACATGCAATCCTACCTTCTCTCTACTTGTGGAGATCTAACTTTTAATACTCAGGGCCACAAGTCTCCAGTGCCACCGTTGAACTGGGTCAATGCAGAAGTAATTTGTGGTGTTGTGATGATGTCAATGCCAACTTCTTCTGGGTTCTGAGCTTCTGAACTTGGCAGGCTTAGGCAGCCAGAGAATGAGAGACAGTGGTGAGACTTTTTATCTTCCTGCTGTGCCATTTTGGCTTCTTCTCCAGAAAAGAAGCCAGAATATTGCAGCAGAGAGATCAAAAAGCCACTGATGCAGGAAGAAGCGATGTGTGCAGATAGGGTTTTCAAGGGATACCAAAGCAGGACTTACAATCCATATGTTGGGCCCTAAACAATAACAATAACAATTATTATTATTATTATTATTATTATTATTATTATTATTATTATTGAAAATCAAACAGAAATGCACAGTGAACAACTTCATGCTGGTTTCATTCACATCACCAGTCGGACCCTTCCCAAGAGTCTAGGACTGTGTGATATAGCGGCGTATAATGCATGCTGATCCCAGAAGAGCGGCTTTCTGCAGTTGGCAGAGGGATATTTTGTCAATGCCAATAGTTTTCAGGTGCCTGCCAAGGTCTTTGGGCACTGCACCCAGTGTGCCAATTACCACTGGAACCACCTGCACTGGCTTATACCAGATTTGCTGTAATTTAATTCTTAGTCTTGGTAGTGGGAGATCTTTTCCAGTGGTTTCTCCTCAATTCTGCTGTCACCTGCTATGGCGATGTCAACAAGCCACACCTTACTGCTTTCTATGGTGGTGATATCTGGAGTATTGTGTTCCAAGACCTTCTCCGTCTGTATCTTGAAGTCCCACAGAAGCTTGACCTGCTCATTTGCAACCACTTTTTCAGGCTTGTGGTCCCACCAGTTTTTTGCCACTGGCAGATGATGCTTTTGGCATAGATTCCAGTGGATCATCTGGGCAACAGATTGTGCCTCAGTTTGTAGTCAGTCTGCGCGATCTTCTTGCAGCCACTTAGAATGTGGTCGATGGTTTCATCCGCTTCTTTGCAGAGCCGGCATTTGGGGTCATGGGCTGATTTTTCAATTCTGACCTTGATGGCGGCTATTATTATTATTATTATTATTATTATTATTATTATTATTATTATTATTATTATTATTTATTTATTTATTTATTTATTTATTTATTTATTTAGCAAATAATTTGGGTTCAATCCTATTCAATTTTCCAGTTACAAAGAAGCTGAAATGCAGCTCCAAGGTAAGCAAACAAACATTTCCTTACTTTGAGTAGGCTTCTGTAATTGCACCCAATCATGACAGGATACAGCACATGCTACACTGGCAGGGAAATTCAGATAGGTTTGATTAAGATGTAAATGTCAGCCATTCCTACACTTTGTTTTCGTTACTTTGACACAATTTCTGTAGACACACAAGAATTTTAAGCTAATAAACATCTGAACCAATATGGATGATCACAGACCTGTAAAAAAATAAGGAACACAGAAAAAGAGGTTTTAAATAGACAATGCTGATTGCACTACTGTGATGATATGCATGCCATGAACAAAGATTTTGCTTTCAGTTGCTCAGTGTAATTTTTTCCTTTTGAATACATTCATTTTAGTTAGGAGATTTAGATTTTTTCCATGACAATTACTACCTGTAGACTAAGGAACCTATAACTATTCAATCAATCCTTTCCAATAGGCTAATTAATGGACAATGGCATTTGCAAAACACCATTTGGTGGCTGCATTTGTTTTTCAGCTTCCAGCACAAGTAGCTCCCAAGAGGTATTTTTAATCTAGCACACTCAGGTCACATTAGTTTTCCAGGTCCTAGTACGTTCATCATGTTAGCAGTCTTTCTTTCTAGCTTGAGGCTGCAAAGTATGGATGCCCCTATTGTAATGTTTCTATATTAGGAAGGGCAGGACGGTGGTGCCACTGCATTTTTATGGTATAAAACCCCCATATATTTTTGAATTGATGGCAATTTCTGTGTTATTTATCATTTGTTCTTGAAATGAGATAGAAGCATACTAGTGAGGTCACTTCCTGCTATTTTTGAAAAGCAAACATCATTCTTGCTTTGTGTTCAATGAAAGCATGCCATGGCATGCCTGGGCATTATCCTCTTTCCCTGCACACCCACTGAATTGTCATAGAGCTTGGATCAGCCGTGAATGCTCTTCCATGGTTCCCCTTTGCTTTCACATTTCCCAAGTCTTCAGTTCACCCTGATCAAATCATCATACACTGCTGTTTCTTTGACACTGGTAAGCACAAACAGAAAATAAATTCAATCAGCAAAACCTGAGCAGTGCAAACACTCACTGTACCAATTGCCTTCTTTTAGCTGACACAGTATCTCATATTTCTTTATAAAGGTTAGAAGAAGAATATCTATCCTACTGTGCATGTGTAAGAGGTACTGGTTCCATCCTCTGCAGATAAATACCATAGATTGTATCTGCAGTACTTGCTTGGTGCCTTTAAATATGTAATCGCTATATTTGAAGCTCAAGGAAAATCCCAGCAATTCCTTTTCACATTACATTGGCCCTTTCTTCCATTCTCTTTCACCATCCTTATTCTTTCTCTTCCTCTTTGTTTCCGTTTATGTCTTTCCTTCAGCTCCTTCTGAGGTTTCTTAGCATCATCTGAGACTTGCCCATAAACAACTCTGCCTTTCATCTTCTAATCTGAATACTGTCAACTATGCCCAGTTTCAGCAGGAGTGGACAATAGCTGATGACATTTGCTACCAACATGCTACCTCCCAGTAGATCTGTAATGCTCTTTCCTCATGGCAGCCAGAAGCCACAGGACGCTCTCAAATACAAAGCCACAAGCAAGAGAGAAAGTACTCTGTGGAAGCTCCCTAAATCACACACATAGTGTTAACAGACTGAAGGAAGAGATTCAATTCAAGTAATTAAGGCAAAGACAAAATCCTCCCCGTCTGGGAAGAATACAGACAACAAAAGCCAAATCCTAACTCCTCCAGTGCTAATGCAGCTATGGCAATTTGATGTGTCCGCACCTCCTTAGAGTCTTTGGTATCAGATCCACTGATTCAGCATGCCTAACGCTAGAAAATCCTTCAATCTGGAATTATGGTAAGACCCAGTTATTACTCTAACTATTAGAATAAGCTTTCCTCTGAACACACAATGTTAGGAGCTGCAAAACTGTATGGTAGAAAGATTTTCATCTCTCCCATTCTATTTTGGACTCACCTGGTTTTTTGATGATGGGATCCACATTACAGGCATACAGTTTGTCTTGGAATTGGCCTCACCCAACTGAACACTGATCCCCTATAAAACACAATCTTTCTTATTTATTTCGCTCATGATAATAACAGAAAGGTGACCAGTTAGATAGTTGGCATGAATCCAAGTTTCAATGCCAACTTGCTTTCCTTCTTTTATTGCTAATCTGTCTTCATGCTTTGTCAGACACTATATTGTTTCAAATCCATTATTTCAATTTGTATTTGCTGACAGGCAACCAAAGATGCCTAGAGAAGATTATTGCTAGATCAGGTATGACTGATAATTCATGTGCTAGGAGCTGCTCGAAGCATTTACCTCTGGAAATGAAGAAGCATAAATGGCCAGGGCACATTAGCCAAATCACTGTCACTCTTCTTAATTTGAGACAACTTTTTCCAATCAAGAGAGTAAGAATCAGCTTGTAGAGTCCTGTGACACGCTCACAATCCAGTTCCTTTGAGTGGTATCAACTCTAGCCACAGAAATTCCCTCCTTGACAATCAATTATAGTTCGGTTTAATTGTAAGAGTTGTAAAATGAAACTCATTTTAAAGGGTCTGGAGATTTTTAACTAAAATTTATACCAAGGACCAGTTAGAGATGCATATCATTAATTCACATGCGATTCAAATGTATACACGCTTCCCCCACTTATTGAACAGTTAGGGACTGGCGCACCATCCAAAAGTGAAAACCAAGGAAAAGTGGAACACAGTCTTCTCCAGCTTGCAAGTGCAAAATGGCCACCAAAAAAGACAACTATCACTTGCAAAAGCCAAAATACCACACAGCCAAAATGCATAACAAATTGCAACAAAATAAAGAAAGGCACATGTGGTCAATTAATGTATTTGAATAATAGTTATTATTAGAAGAAGAAAGTCATTAGAAGAAAGTCATAAGAAAATACCAAAAAGTGTGATCACCATGTCATATGTAAATCAACATCCGGGAAGACAATTTTAGCCTTTAGACCAGGAGAGAGGGGTTGAAAGAGTGAAGCATGTGTTGAATGAAAACAAAAACTATCAGAAAACGGGGGTGCCTGTTTCTGAAAAATAAAGAACACTCACATCTGTTTAAAAAAATAAAAACAATATCACAGAGTCTAATAAAATTATGATTTATCTTTATTCTACAGCTTGCCAAGTGAAAATAAGTCCTACTGGCAAATGCAAAAGTGATTTTAAAAAATAAGCATCCAGTCAACTAAGATTAAGAATGAAACCATTAGACATTTCATAGAAGCATATGAATTTTTGTCAACACTCACTAGTTTTGAGATGAAGAAAGGGCTTGCATACTATTTGTGTTCCCCAGAGTTATCAGCTTCACATATCATGGGTGGTGATGATGCTAGTTTTGGGATACAACCCAAGTGTTGGAATTGATGCTTTGGTAACACAGAAGCCTTTCATCTTTAGGTCACTGCTGGTATGAAGCAAAGCAGGTGCGAGGTGAGTGGCTGAAAATCATGACAGCTGACAGCTGTGGTTCAGTGACCTAGCACTGATGAAATAAAACTCCAACCCAGTGGCTGGCATAGGTATACTTTTTAACCCTATATAAATGTAAACAAAAACCTGAGCAAAGACCTTTAAAAGACACAGGCTGCAATGCTAAAGACATTTTCCTGGGAGTAAAACCCATTGAACACAATGGAGTTTACTTCTGAGCAGACATAGTTAGAATTGTGCTCACAGTTGGGGATTATTTTAAAATTAAATGTGTTGTGATATGCAATATTACTCCCAGTGATGGGCTTCAAAGAAATTAAGAACCGGTTCTCTGTCCATCTGGCAGCCACCTTTAAATGGCTATTTTAAAACTTTATATGTACTATCTCTTGTTAAGAACCGGTTCTATAGAGTAGGTGCGAACCTGCTGGTGCCCACCACTGATTACTCCCCTTAGTAGAATGCATAACAGTGCAATCCTATTTATGTCTACTCAGAAGTAAGTCCCACTGTATTAAATAAGGCTTACTCCCAGGAAAGTATTATAGGATTGCAGCCTAAGACACTGAGGCTGAAATCCTGTATATACTTTCCTATGAAAGTAGGATGAAATACCATTACTAAACATAATGGTATTTACTTTTGAGTAGACACACCGGATTGTGCTATGAGTTGTGAACCTCACACTCTTTCATCAGTATGGTGACAGTAATTAAAAAATATGGGGACGCCTGGCAATTCAACAGCCCAAAACTTTTCCCTTCTCTTCCGGGAAATCGAACTACTGTAATTCTTTTTTCCATCACTCCCACATTTTCCTCCTCCTCCACCCCCTCTCTCCTCCACCCCCCTCTCTCCCCAGCAGCTTTCCTCAGATCAGTGGTTTCCTCATCTCACTACAAACTGACAAGGTGGTACAATAGTCAAAGCACACTGTCTGTTTTTTTACCTTTGACAGGGCATACCATGCTGCTGGTAAGGGGCTCAAATCTCCCCATTGCCTTTCCAATTAAAGGCATTCCCCAAAGTCTCACGGCCATGGCATCTCTGCCTCAGACCTGTAGGTGCATGTTACTCATAGAATTCCTCCCTGTAAAGTTTAGAAGGGAGTATGTTCCCATAAGTGACTGTAATGCATAGGAAGTATTTAGCATAGGGACTGCAGTGGCTCAGTGGTTAAATGTGCTGTGCCTGTTGATTTGAAGTTCAGCTGGTCAGCAATTCAGCAGCAGGTACTGCATAATGAAGTGAGATCCCATCACTTGAGTTCCCCAGTTCCTGCCAACCTAGCAGTTCGAAAGCATGCAAATGCAAGTAAATAAATAGGTAAATAGGTACCATTTTGGTGGGAAAAAGCAATATCCTGGCGACAGGTCCCTGTGACAGACTGGCCAGGTTTCACCATGTCATGACAATCATCTAAGTGGACCCCACAGAGCAGGAACAACACTAACCCTACAATCAGGAGTAACTATGGGAGCATGTAAGAGACATTTATGTCAACATAGTTATGGCACCACCTAGTGAAAACCTGAAATTCATATTGCAATCCAGAGTAAATTGATGATGACAAAGATGACTGTTCCTGCAGCCAGCAAACTTGGACAGCCCAGCCTCTGCAGCCTCCATCAGGTAGGAGGGAAAACTCCTCCTGCACCCCCTCTGGAGCCACCCTCAAACAGATCCCTTTCCCCCAAGGAAGTCCCCCCGACTGGATCCAACTACAACCACCCCTCTTTCCCCACACCACCTTTTCTGTCTGCACTTTTCCTTTCCTGTGAGTAAGCCCCAGTGGATTCAATGGGGCTTGATTCTGAGTAGTCCCTTCTGTGTCCTTCCGCTGTTGCACTTCATGCAAACTTGGACAGAATCAGGCTGCATCCTACACACTTTCCTTTGAGTAAGCCCCAGTGGATTCCACGGGGCTTAATTCTGAGTAGACAGCATAGGCTCTGGCCCCTTTGCTGTTGCAGACTGTCTATCTAGTTTGCATAGATAGATCTCACACACAGAGAGGTTCCTTGTTAAAGATGCTCCAAAAGACACCAGTGACTCTTTTAGTGAAAATTAGTCATCCTTGGCCATAAACGTTTTTCTTTTCTTTTTTATCGTACAGAATATTACAGTGTTTTATTACAGTAATTATGGTCTGCATCATATTATAGTGTTTTGAATTCAATTCCTGTTTTTGTCATTGTTTTTACATCCAGTTAATATTTTTATGTGAATATTTTTGGGGTTGTGGAACCCATCATCTGAGTTTCCATTATTTCCTATGGGAAAATCTGCTTCACTTAAAGAGCGTTTTACTTAAAGAGCATGCCTCCGGAACAAA
This sequence comes from Cryptoblepharus egeriae, assembly GCA_030015325.1. Taxonomy (NCBI): domain Eukaryota; kingdom Metazoa; phylum Chordata; class Lepidosauria; order Squamata; family Scincidae; genus Cryptoblepharus; species Cryptoblepharus egeriae. The sequence goes on from JAREYC010000002.1 coordinate 60,429,587, forward strand.
TTAAGCTCTTTATGTGAGGCACATACATGATTATTTCCTGCTTTGTATTGCATGTTATGCATGCTTCTGTCAGAGGAACATGATTATTTCCTGCCTTGTATTGCATGTTATGCATGCTTTTAAAAACACTGCTGGTAGCAGCATGGCTAAGAACATTCTGTGCTGCACAGAATTCATGTTTGCCTGCAGCAGGAGTCTGGCTCACTGCAGTGGCCATGCACAATTTGTCCCCTGGTGCTTCTTACAATAAGTCTGGTTACTTTAAGATACTTTAATAGCCATTTGAATATATTACTAAAGACTCATTTTTCCATAATAGTGTGGGTCAAAATGCAGCAGGTTTCATTTGGAGAGCCTTATGAAGCAGCAATAATCTTTAACCTATGACATCTTACAAGGAGATGCTGCATTTTATCTATCAAACTGAGCAGTTTCAATAACCCACCGTTAATATCCATTTATATTTATTACTCTTTCATTCAAGGTAGGGCACCAAATCCTTAATAAAAAAATTAACTTGGTATCTCATTTCACATTTTGCCTTGTATAAGGCTAATTGCTAAGGAACTGAACAGACATGCTGTGGCTCATCCTTGCCAGCCAAATTTCAGCACCACAGGCAGAAAACATTGCTGCTTCCTTTTTGTCTTATCTCAAATGAAAGCAGATTTTCATTAAGTTCATTGGAAAGGAACATTTCCCTTTAGCTGCATATCCCTTCAGTGCCCTGGCTTTTCTGCTGTATCGAAACCTGCTGGGAGGCCATTCCCCCTTTCTATATGCCCTCATTTTATACTATGCCTAACTAGTGCAGACTTTTTTTAGTTTCCTTTCTTAACTCGACCCCTAGAGTCCTTTTTATGACCTAATGAAATGTGGCTGCCCACAATTTTCATTATAAGCAGTCACCTTTAAATTTTGTTTTGTTTTCAGTGAAACAGAGATTATTTCAGAAAAAAAACTTGGAACTTAAGAAAAAAAGGATTTTTAGCACTATGAGGTGATGTGTGGTGATATGAGGCCCCTCTCTTACATGCATAAGATGGTAGGTGTCAAAAATACTGTGTCTGTCTAAATGCAACACATTTTTTTGAAAAAAAATAACCAATTCAAATATTATCTTGTGGATCCCCCTTACTCATTTTAGCCTCACTGCAAACCCCATATTACCCTTTACTCAGTTTCATGTGAACAGATGGAAACTGTTCAGTCTTATAACTTCCTTTGCATCACTGCCTGCAATCTCACTTTTTCACATCAAATAATCCAAGGAATAAACCAGGGATGTCAATCTCATTTCATACAGAAGCTTTCATGAAGCCTGCTGAGGGCCAGAAGTGATATTATTAGCAGAAAATGGCCAGGAATAAACTCTTTGTTTATAGAAACTATAAAAACTTACTAGTTGCAAATGACAGAAGAGAATATGTGCAAATCTTGTCCATATTTTCTATATATAAAGAGAGCCCAATTATAGTGGGGGGAGTAGATAAATTGCTTCTGGGACCACATTTGGCTTATGGGCCTTATGTTTGACACTCCTGGAGAAAATAGGCTATTATCAAAGAAATGCATATAAGGTACTTAAGCACCACCACACATCTCCCAAGTACTTTACAGATTGTTTCCCATGCCCCCAAATGATCCCCATTAGTAGTACCCATGTAGGTAGCAACACATCTATAAAATTAGGCAATGCTTTTTTCTAGAAATCAAGGTGGGGTACTCACTATGAAGACATTATAAATGTGGGGGTACTCTCCATGAAGATGTTATCATAGGGATAACTACTTGGGGAGGCACAGAGGTGTTGGAAGATACTCACACAGGTGCCAGCACTCAGTATCTGTGCCAGCACTCAGTATCTGTGATTACCCTCTCAAAAAAGCCCCTGGAATTAGGAAAACCATAGGTTGCCTTCTACAAAGCTGCATCACTTACTTGGTCCACCTCAGTAAGTTTTGATGATACTGACCAGCAGCAGTTCTCACCGTTTTCAAACAGACATCTTTCTCGGCCATACATGGAATTGGCAGGGAGTGAACCTGGGACTTTGTACATGGAATTCATGTACTCCTCTACCACTAAAGTGGAATATATTTGCCTGATTGGGCTGGATCCAAAGTGTTACAGTTACATAAACAAATTGCCTCTGACAGCTGGGTGACCCACTTTATCAAATAGGATTGCTTGAGACCCTTTGGCTGCAATCCTATTCTCCAATTAGGCTGCCATAAACCACAGTGCTGCCTTGGGGGTGTAACAAAAATGCCATAAGGCACTTCTGCCTTACTCCTGGTGGGGTTAGGCCGGTACACAGACAGCCGCCAGTCTGGAACTTTTTTACTCTGTAGTTCAATGCTTTTCATGTCATGGCACACTAACAAGGCACTGAAATGGTGTCAAGGAACACCATCAGTTGTTTTTACCATTGACAAGGCACACCAGGCTGTTCAAATCCCCCAATTTTCCTATTAATTAATGACTCTCCCCAAATTCCCACAGCACACCTGAGGACTATCCACAGCACACTGGTTGAAAATCACTGCTATAGTTGATAGCTGCCATCCTAAAGACACTTTCCTGGGAGTAAGACCCACTGAACACACTGGCGCATACTTTTGAGTTGATACGGTTAGGATTGTGCTCAATGTCCACTTATCACCATATTTACTCAAATGTAATAAGCCACCGAATCCATTGTACACTCTATACTTACAATCAAAACGCTGCATTCACTCAAATCTAATTGATCTTAACGCACAACCTGATTTTAGAGACTGAATTTGGCTGGAAAAGGTGAGTGTTAGATTCGAGTAAATACAGTACGCCTTCTTCCCAAGAAAAAGAATCCTCCATCCCACGTCCTCAAGAAAACCTACTTCAGTGTGTGTTTCTGTCAGGTTTCCTTAGAGCCAGTCAATTGCTTTCAGCATATTACTGTGGTAATCACATTTCTACCTCCATGTCTTCTGCTTCACCCTCACGTCATGTGACACTGCATGAAATGTGCTCCTATAATAGTCGCTTGCCTCATTCTGTCCAAGGACACATTGTCCTCCTCAAGCTGCAATAAAAACGACTGCATTATTTTACTTGCCAATGAGACCTCACATACTTATTTATACATGTATTTCTAACAGCTACTTTGGCTGATGGGAGAAGCAGCTGCTGCCACTTTCACATTGGAGATGAATAAAGTTCAGCTGTTAACTGCTCCTTCTACAGAGTCAACCAAGACAATTTCTCTTGCTTTCTACATATATTGCAAAACAAATACCCAGTACTTCAACAAGCTAATAGTAGGGAGCTGTCCTTATAGCCTTAATAAAAGTCCAGACATGCTTTTCAGATATGTTTGTCTTTTTTCCCCCTTGTGCACAAGCTTTGAAGAAATTGTATTTTTCTTTCTATGCAAAACCCAACAAACTATCATTAGGACTACACAGCAATTACGTACAAAATATCCTCTGTAGTTTAGGTTTAGATGCGTTGGTCTCAGTGTCTCCTTACCAACACATGCCCCATGCATTGGAATAAGTGTTGTTAATGGAAAGTCTTTCTCATGATGAAGATAACTGATTTCATGCCCACATTGTAAAATAAAGAGAAAGAAAACATCCCTCAGTTCCCTAGAAAATCTAGTCAGAACATGTAGGCACCTCTCCTGAAATATGACAAAAAAGGACATAACTGATGACACCTTATTCCAAATCTCCTGATATCTTCTCCCAAAGATTTCCTATAGACATTAAATAGCATCATGGACAAAAATGAATCTTACAGCATCTTGCAAATCTGACCACTAGTCTGGGCAGTATTAGACAAGAAAGAAAGGAACAACACAGTGTATTTAAGCCCCATCTTGAAGCCCAAGAGAACACCATGTTTGATGATACTGAAAGCCCATAAGACGTACAGTAGGACCAACAGGGATGCACTTCCCCTTAGGTTATCTCAGTCCCAAAGCTTGGTTTGAAACCAGACTGAAAGGGATAAAAAAATCAGTTTCTTTCAGAATCCCATGGAGGTGAGATACCACCAACGATCACCGATCATTTTGCCTCCAAATTAGAGGTTATATACTGATCTAAAGTTGTCACTCTGTGAAGGCTTTTTTAAGATGGGGAGAAATGTTGTCACATTTAAGACACTAGGCAGTTTACCATCATCTCAACCCACTCAGGATATCATTCCCAAACTGATTGTATGAGCCATACTGGGTAAATTCAGAGAAGACATGCAACCAGTCTCAACCGCCAAAGAATCCTGTACACATCCTCAGGTCATATAGGATGAAAAGAATCTCAAATTATTGGACAACCAGTCACCCAGGGGGGCACCTCCACAGTCTCTGTCAATGTAGAACTAAATTGAGGTGGGTGTGGGCTGATGCATCTCAAAAAGTCTAGCAAATGGATGACAGAAGCAGTCCAATAGGTCATGCTGTGGGGACAGATCACATGCTACACAAAATAATTCTGCTGGATGACAGTGTGCAATGGTGGAAGATTAAAAAAATATCTTCACTGCCAACACAGTCATGGGGTAGGCACCATGATGTCAACTAACTACGTTGTTTTCTGAACACTTCAGCCTGGGACCCCCTTCTGAGAATGATAATCTGTCTGCGATTCCTTGGATGTGATTTCATGGCCAAAAGTGACATCAAATAGAAAGTGATATCTCATGAGTTCCTTGGTGTCTACCCAGAAGTAGGTCCCATTGCATACAATGACACATGCTCCCAGGAAAACAGCCTAAGTGCCCCATTCCAAGATGGCAGCACCCAGTTTTTCACAACATCCCTGAAGTGAATTAATGACTCCCACTTTGAGAACCATTGCTCTAACCCGTTTTTGTTCAGATTCATCTTGAGTCTTCTCTATTGTCCTTAAAAACTCTGCCCTCTTTTTTATAGCCCAAAGCTCCTTGGGCACTTCTTAGACTACGACATGGCAGAAGTTACACAAGGGCAATATGATTCAGTGCTGTTGTTATTTCCTTTCCTGAAGTGAAAGCTTTACATTTCATGTGTTCTCGTTCCTGGCACAGGTGTAAGGTATTAGCAAAGACTCTTATTGCTATATCCTCATGGGAAACAGTTTTGAATCTACATCATGTTTAGGAATCAGAATGCTGTGCTGTTGGGGAAAAAATGACAATTTGTTTAAAGTTATGGAACAAGTTCTTTTTGACTAAATCATGGGTGGCTAAATAATATGAAACCCTTTTACAAATAAAGGCAGGCATCCACAGTGTCCTTTAGGTTATATTTGCGTAGAAGTAGATATATGAAGAACTGCTCTATGGCAGCAACCTGTCATTAAAAGATAAAATTGCTTTAAGCCATTGGGGGAAAAATGTAGCTACTCCTATTTGATCTTAGAGGAAAACAACTTTAATTCATACCATGTATAATTTAACAGAGAGCGAAGGCTTTGCAAACACAAGCAGGTATTTATGGTTTCTCACCACAAGTTAACAAAATATTATATTTTGAAATGTAAAAAAAAACCCATTATATTTTCTTGTAATACCTCTTTTTTTCTAGCTCTCACATTGTTATGAAATAGCGATCGATTTCTGGCAGCAGCCAACAGATGGAATTTCTGGAACAGGGTCTTTGTTGTCGTAACTACAGCAGACTGACAGCCAAAATACTTAATATGAAATAGCCAGCAACTACCACATCCATTGTGCAACCTTCAATTACTTGAATGATTTGAAGTGTAATATAAATAGCATTATATGATTGTAAATAACTCCACCCATCACAAAAACGGATTCATCCAAACGTGCCAAACAGTCCCCCAGCTATTTGGATCACTTTATCTTTAAGTTACATATTGCATGGTTTTATAAAATGGTCAAAATAAATGGATGAAATCTGTATTTAAATGGTGCCTATGGCTTTGGACATAACAGCCCAATCCTAGTCCCCCTGCACAGTACTGGAATGAGTGTCCTTGCAACCTGGACAGCTTCATGGATTGTCACAAGTGCAACAGTACCAGCAAGCAAGGGGAAGGGAGGGCTTTGCCTCCCTGCTAAAATGAAGTTCTTTTAAGCTGTGAAGAGGGAACAGGAGGTTGATTGATTGCCTGTCTATAGTGTCATCATGGTAAGTAGGCTATTTTAAAACTTAAAGGAGTGTTTATTTTAAGCTAATGGGCTAAACTAATTTTCACTGAAAAAAAACTGTGGATGAAAAATCAGCTGATAATTAGGCTACACCTATACCATTTCTCTTGTTGGTATTTTGTTGATTTTATATGCAAATTGTTTTGAATTTCCCAGTTACTAAGAACTTATGAGCTGGACATATGTTTATAATCCAGACACTCATTTTTAGATACAGTCTACAAATCACATTTGTAGGTACACTGTAAAAAGCTGGACACACATTTGTAGATAAAGTCTAGAACAAATGATGAAAAAGCATAAATTTCCAAATATATAAACAATATTTTGTTTATATTTTTGTACAACAATATTACCATTCACAAGAGGAGCTACTGACAGCGGATATGAAAAGTTAGGATCAATTCATACTAATCAGGCTTCTGATTCTTCCACTACAGTCTTAGATATATCTACTCAGAAGTAAGCCTGAGTTTTGCCCAGGTGAGTGTTTCTAAAATTGCAATAAGTATTGTCTGTTTATGAAAGAAATGAACACCTTGAATGTGGGTTTCCATAATGTATTTGAAGTGGGCAGAGGCAGGTTTGTTTAAAATACAGTGCCCTCAATGTAGGCTGCTGTATTTCAAACATAAATGTGGTTATAACACTAGTAATCAAAAATCTCAGAGTTTATTAAAAATGTCACATTGCATTGTGGTACCAAAATTGATGTACTGCACATTACTTTGTTGGCTATTCTCACATGAATGTTTCATTACAATGGTTGCACTGCAAAAAAAAATAAAAAGGAAGAAATAATGTCATACAAGATGCACCTAAGCTGATTTGCTTGTCTTCCATGCTAGGAAGAAAGCTTAGAACATTTTTGGAGTGGTGGTGAGAACTCATTTATTATTTTTATAAACAGTTTACTTTGGAATACAATCTCAATGTCAGGTACTGGTTGATTTGCTAACTTTTGGTTAAAACAAACCAGGATCAGAACTGGGTGTCTATTTTTCCCCCAGGTGAAGTATGGGGAGTGCACGCATGAGAATGGGAGATTATGCTTGGTACACCTCTGTGCTGATCCAGCCCTCTGTCCCTCAGCTCTGAGAGATGCAGGAGGATCTGCACCTTCCACACTGGGTGACCCAGTGGGGGAGGCAGAGATCTTGCCCTCCATTACTTGGGTCTGAGGGACACAGAGGGACACAGGGGGTCTGCAACCAAAGACCTGCTGGGTCTTCCCCACTGGAAGGCCCAGCAGGGGATGCAGAGACAAACCCCTATGCTTCTCAGAGCAGAGAGACAGGGGTGGATGTGTGCCCTCCTCACTGCGAGGCTCTCCCAGCCTGGAGGACACACAGAAGCACTCCACAATTAGCTGGGAAATTTTGCCCAACTGGCTCTGGACTGTCCCAGCAACAAGGACACGCATGTGCTGTCCACAGTAGGATGGGAGTTTATCCCAGCTGGCTGCGGACAGCACATGTGTGTCTCAGCTGGGGCACATGTAGCCTCCACAGTTGGCCAGGCAGCAGAGTCAAACTGGCTTCAGAGCCATCCTGGACTTCCTCAGGAGTGGACATTGCAGGAGCGGTGGACACGCTGGCCACCTCCTCTCTCTGTAGCACTTATGGCTCCAGCCTTGGAGGCCTGCACAGGCCATATGCCACTGCAGCACCATGAATACTTCATGCACAACACGGGAAATCTATAGGAATACCATCAGTTGAAGGGTGGAGTAGTATGGAGTAGTATGTAATAGTAGTAGTAATGGACAAAGAGATATGAATGCATTTATGAAGAATTGGAAGCCGCTTATCGTTTTCCTTCCAGAGAGAGAAAAGAGATTTGTGGATTTGAAGAACAAAAGCATTATAATGCCGAAGAGGTAAAAGAAATGTTAAAGGAAGTAGGAAAAATACTTAAGAAAGGCTGAAAGAAATTTGCATTAGGTATTACGCTGATTGAACTGGGTGCTTCAAGTTTGTATGAAATTGTGATATATGGCACTACACTTGAGTTAATGTATACAGTTGTCCTGCACCTTCTGCCAGCCTTTTTTCTGTTGTTTCACTCTTTGGTTAGTCTTAGAATATACACAGAAGTTTGTTTCGCTCTCAGCACTCCATTGTTTTAAAAACAGAATGATGTTTTCTACAGAGTTCCATAGAGAGACTCAGGCTGCAATCCAGGAGTGCATTTGGGCTGCCCTATCTATCACTGGGGTAGTCCAAATCCAAGATGGGGCAGCCCGGTTAGACTGCCCCAAAACAGATGGACCTGGGCTGCCCAGATGGGCCAGCCTAGGCAGCTCAGGAGAAGCATGTTGAGGGCATATTCAGCACTGCCTAGGACAGAGCAATTATGCCTGATCCACAGCCTGTTTCCCAGGCAGAAATGCCCTCTTCCAGCTCCTCAGAATTATACCACCTCAGGAGCAGGTATAGACCCATGGGGTGCATGATAAGCGAGAATAAGAATGGTAGTGTTGAGCAAAAATCTGAGTTCTTGGCCAGCCTAGCTGCAGCTCCTGCCTCTCAACCTCAGGATATGGCACAACTATGGCAGCCCACTAACCTGGGGATACAGCAGATCACTCCAAGAAGCCCCTTGAATCCACTGTGAACTGTATTGCAATCTCAGGCTGTATCTGTTACTGGTTGTCAGGGACTCCTTCTAAGGCAGGCACCACAGCAGTTCCTTGTTCAGTGTGATCAGAGGGTCTCCTCAGGAGTAAGCCTTCCCCAGGTGCCACTGACGAACCCCCAAATCCAGAGTAACTACGTAGGAGACTTTACGTGCACCCATAGTTACTGCACCACCTAGTGAAAAGCTATGGGAAATTCATTTTTGAATCCAGAGTAAGTTGTTCTTACACTGGAGCAAGGACTCCCCATAGTTACTCTGGATTTTGCCCTTAATTCCTTCTGAGCAAGCCCAGGCTTCCCGACTCTCTGGATTCAGCAAAACTTTCTCCTCTGGATTCAGAATAGTTGGAGCAGCCCAGCTAGGGCACTCTTCACTACCCAAACTCTGGATTGCAGTCTCAGTTCCTGTGTTCTGTATCAGCAAGTCTGAGTTCCTTTGCCAGAAGTTTTCCCTTTCCTTAGATTTGTGCCAGTCTGTATTTATAGGACTGTTGAGAGGCTGGCAAGACTACAAGAAGCTGTAAGTACCTCCACTTTCAGGTTAAACTCATTTAATTAAACTCCTTAATTAAACAGCCTAATTGGTGTAATGGAAAAACTTCTAACTTTATGGATTCAAGACCAGATTTGGTAGAGTATCAGTCACATATACTGTGTATATATTGCCGCAAATATTCATTGCCTATACATGCCTTTGTTTAGTATAATTTGGTATGTATTTTGGCCATGTGTTAATAAATAAGTGTTATTTAGGCCTTTGCAGGTGATATTTATGACTTTTTGGAGGCCATTTTTTCATTTGCAAGCTGAAAAGAAATGGGTTCTACTTCTCATTGGTTTTCACTTTTGATCAGGGCTCCGATTCCTAGTCCAATAACTGGGGAAGCCTGTCAATAGTTTCATATGTTTAAGAATTTTAATGCATAGAATGTTTGTGTTATTTGACTGATTTGTTACTTATTTTGTTACTTGTTAAAATATAGAAATTTTTTTTGGGGGGAACCCCCTCAAGATCTTAAGAAAGTTTCAGGTTGGCAAGAGCACTTGAGCAGACTGGAGCCCAAATCCTAACCAACTTTCCAGCATTGGCATACCTCTACCAGTGGGACATGTACTGCATCCTGCTGTTGGGGTGGAGGCCTCTTCATAATACCAGAAGGTTTGTTCCTTTACCTCAGAGCTGCATTGCCCCAACTTCAGTGCTAGAAAGTTGGTTAGGATTGTGCTCTGGATGTGTTAATCAAAGCAAAAAGGAAAGAGGTGAGAGAGCATAGTGTTGTGTTACCTTCCAAAGTGTGCAGTTTATAAACAACTACTTTGTCTATTACTTCTGTTCTCCTCCTGATGAGGGGGGCAGTGTCCTTTAGCACTCTAGCTAAAGCAGAATAACTGCTGTGTGTTCTGAAAAATGGAAAACATTCATTATTCTCTCTTCTCATTTTTCCCCTGAAGCCCTGGAGATCTTTGAGATTGATCAACATGAGTCCGTTTCATTCTTTCTCTACACCATTTTAAGTTTAAGTCTCCAGCCATTCTGCTTTAATATCAATCTAGTGAAGAGAAGGTTTTTTTATTGGTTCTCATAAAGCAGAGATTTTTAACCACTGTGCCATAGTATGCTGGTGTGCTGAGAATGGTTTACATGTGGACCTCGGGAAATAGGGAGAGTTAGTAGAAATTGTGGGTTTGAGTCCTCTACAAGCTTCATGGTGTATCCTGACAATTTTCGTGTCTTGTCAGCGTGCCATGAGATGATAAAGATTGAAAATAAGTGTAATAAAAGTTCTAATTTTGAGATTGTGGCTTTAACATTTTGTTTCTCTAATGGGCTAGAATGGCAACATTTGATTTTTGCTTTTAACTTAAAGGAAATAAAACAAAACATTATCATTAAACATTTTCATGTTCATTAATCATTTTCATCTTATCCAAATGGAAGGCCATTTGTCTTTCCCCACAAAGCCTCAGAAACAAGCCGGAGAGCAGTCCAGAGACATATATAATACGTCAGGGTAAGTGTCACAACTCCCTCTCCATCCGAGCACAGTCACCAGGCTGACTGAGAAGAATAACTAACAACATCCTCAATTATTTTTTTTACAGATGTCATTGTAAAATCTGTCTGCAGAATGTCATCTGCAGACGAGGGAAGGATGAGCATTATAATTAAGTATTAAGCTTTTTCACTCGAATGAATCTATCCATAAAGCACAAAATGGCTATAATTCATTTTTTAAGATCCTGCATTCATTAGCATCTATTTTCTACACAAGGTTAGTGGAGTACAGATAAAATAGTTCAATCAGTGTGCTTTTCAGACAGTTATATGTATATAGGTGCATATCATTTTTTCTGGATAAAGAAGCATCAACAGAAAAAATGCAACTGAAGCTAGAGATGATGCTTAAATATAATACTTTACCACCAGGTCATTTTTCACTGTAAATTTCTTTGGCTGATGAAATGTGTGGTCATGTAGTAATAAGTCTATCAACAGGTAGTAGCAATTATATATATATATATATATATATATATATATATATATATATATATATATATATATATATATATATATATATATATATATAATTGCTACTACCTGTTGATAGACTTATTACTACATGACCACACATTTCATATATATATCCAGGATGGAAATGAAAACTTTTCCTTCATCTGGGATAAAAAGCCAGGAACACCAGATATTTAATCAGGGTATCTGCTATGGCGAGGGAAAGAAAAAAAGGCATTATCACTTCTGCCCCAATTTATTAGTTCCTATCTTTATGTCCCATGATTGCAGCATCTCTGTGAGATAAGCATAAGACAAGAGGTAAATTACACTGCAGTAGTGTATTTCTTTCATGACCAGTTTTAAAACAGGAAAGGATTTCTGTTTCAAAGAGTTTTATCTGTGGCTTATTTACCACTTGTCTCTATTACTTTGCTGTTTTCAACTCTTCTGTTTTCACAAAGACTGTGTAAATAGAAGCCAGGAATTTGTTTGCTATGTGTATATTTGTTTGCAAAAATAGCCCCAGACACAGCATAGCGCAGTAATTTTCTAGAAGAGTTCCTGTAAATAACAGAAAGTAACATTTATAGAGTACAATGGTACCTTGGTTTATGAGCATAATGCATTCCAGAAGCATGCTCGTAAATCAAAACGCTTGCATACCAAAGCAAGCTTTGCCATTCAATATAATGGGAACACAGATTATTCTTTCCATAACCCTTCAGCGTGTGCTGAAGGATTGCAGAGTGAATCACCTTGGCACCCCTGCAGTTGCAAGGGGTGCCAATCATTCCTTCTCCGCCAGGTGGTGGAGGAGAGTTTCCTTATCAGTAAGAGCAGTGGCATCGCTGCTGCTGGCAACTGTTCAGTTGCAGTAGGTGGCATGGGAGGGAATGATCTCCCTTCACATCAACACAAGCAGCACAACATTGTGCAGCTCCTCCTCTTGTCTGTGTGTGTGTGGGGGGGGGGAGGCAGCTTCCACCTCACTTCCCTCCAACTGCACGATCATTGCTCTTCCACTATTTATAGATACCATGAAAGGAGATTCTGGGGCTTAACAAAAAAAAATCCCAAAACACTACTGATGTTTGAAAGAAGCCAGTGCCTTGATTTATATCCAGTGGATAAAAGGTGACAAAAACCTACTTCCTTATACTTCAGCAGAATGAAGATATTTTTAAATCTTTAATCGTGTACCAGATAAGAATCTTGCTCAGCCATATACTGAAAAAATTGAAAATAGAAGCAAAACTTTGCAGGGCACTGGTATTACACACCTGTGTCAGATACTCAGGCAAGAAGGACATTACCATGGATAGAAAAGCTGCCTTCTTCCATGTTTGCCTATCTTCTGAGATCCTCTGAAGAGATTCTTTGGCATGTCCCACTACCATCTGATGCAGAACTAAAAGGAGGGTGAAGCAAAGGGCTCTGATGGCCTAAGGGTCTCCTTGGATCTGTGCCAGCTATATAGCTCATGTCTGTCCAGGGAGAAAAAAGAGGAAGAGTGGGATTCCAAAAGGGGATAAGATTGTGGTGCATGCTGGTGCCACTAGGAACCACTTATTCTGCCTACCCTTCTCCTCTCTGCCCATGATATGTCCCTGCAGGCAAGTTACCTAGTCAGTATAGTTAGAACTGCAGAGATTATGTTTTTGTAAATGGCCAAACAATTAGGCCGTAATTCTTTTATGCCAAAATTTGGCTGTAATTTTTAAAGAACAAATATAATTATTTTTGAGTTTGTGTTAATAAAGGATTTCCATTTCCTGAGCATTATTCCTTCTATCATTACTAGTAGTTTTTCTCGCATGAGTCTAATTTTTGACATGTTGATCATTTTGAATGGATGGGATCTGACAGGGAGATGTTATTTGTTGGCATAATTTGCTTTCTTTTGAAAATTAAGCCAGAGAATCCTTTACTGTACAGGATGAAAAGCTACACTACCACTTTCCAAATTCTTATTTTGCAAAATGAGCCTTGTCATATTAGCTGAACATTGTATTAAAATTGCTGCCTGGTCCCAATAGGTCACGGGATTATTTGGATAATTTGGATAATTGGATTATTTGGATAATAATAATCTATGGGATCTATGTGGTACTGAAGAATTCATCTGCCACATGGTACTTTCCACAAGTCATAATTAACTTTGTTTGAAGTTACTTCTGTTGGACACTGGGGAACTAATTTTTTCTTTAAAAGTTCTGACGTATGGGAGAAGAACAATTGAAGGCGAAGTAGAGAATGATGATAGCTGAAAATTGGTTGCAAAGTTTCATTCCCTCTAGCCCAGAAGGGATACAGTCTTTTATCCCTTACATCAATTGTATGTGCAATTTTCCAACACAAAAGGAAAGGGGAGAAAAATTAAAAGTTATCCTACACTGTGGAAGCTCCATTTCTCCCCATTACTTATTCTACAGTGATATAATCAGCAGTACATAAGAGTCCAATTCCTCCATCAAGCCTATTGTAAGTATGAGTATGTACTCATACTCTTTTCCCATTTAGGGACTGTTTCAAGAGAAAAGAAAAACCATATGTCAATAGCAACAATTTGTAAACCGTATGTACCAGACATAATGAGGGATGCAGTGGCTCAGTAGTAAGTTAAGACATTGAGCATGAACACCTCCGAGCATGAAGATACTGAACATGAAGACAGAAGTTTGAGACCAGAGTGCCACATGACAGAGTGAGCTCCTGCCACTTTCCCATCTCTTGCCAACCTACCAGTTCTATAGCATGCATATGCAAGTAGGTAAATAGCTATCATGCTTAAAATAGCTATCATTCCACCTCCACATGTGAGGTGGAAACAGAATTCTGTGCCTGCAAATGTAAAGTCATGCCTCAGAAGCATTTATCCACAGTGATGGCTCTCAGCATTTCAAATGAAGCACTACCCCATTCATCCTCAGGTGTGCTGTGGGAATTTGGGGTTTGACATTCATTAATAGGAAAATTGGGGTATTTGAACAGTTTGGTGTGCCTTGTCAATGGTAAAAACAATTAATGGTGTGCCTTGACAATTTCAGTGCTTTGTTAAGTGTGCCATAAGATGAAAAAGGTTGAAAATCACTGCTTTAGATACTTGCTGCTTCAGATGGACCTCCTTCCCCAGCCATCTGCAATTAATGGCTGTGAGTAGGGTGCCAGGAGCTGAAGGCAAAGACAATTATATGTATTATAAAAATTGTCATCAATGTTGATTAAATAAATAAACCCTCTCTTGCATAGTTCAGCATGGGTGATCTTGCTTATTAATTTCATATGCTCGAAGCCAGCACAAGTTTGTTGGGGACTCTGAAGCAAAACCATATGCTAGGCTCTCCATGGTATCACCCTTTTCTTCCCTGGTAGTCACTGAGTGCTCCTACTACTTCTGATACTGGGGATTCAGGGTCACCTTTACAGGGTATGGTCCAGTGAGCAGACCCTCAACTGACCTGTAATGCCATATCAGCATAGGCTCTGATCCTAAAGAATCAGCTAGCCTTCTGTAAATATAATGTAGCAGACATTCACAAAAGCACAAAGAAACTGGCTAAAGGGCTCAGTGACCTAATATATATCTATCACTATTCTGTAACGCTTGAGAACTATACTTCATTTTTGTTACGCTTGAGAACTATACTTCGTTATTCAAAGATATTCAGCATAACATTTCCTTTTCCCTTGCAACATTCTTTTTGTTTCTCTTTATCTAATTTTATTTGTATGTATTCCTCCTTCTACCATTTATCCATGCTTACTAACTATATTTCTTCCTTTGCTTTTCCTCTTATGTTGTTTTGCCATGGTTGTCAGTAAGATTTATGTTGGAAACAGAAAAAAATGATTCTTGTTGTGTTTTTTCATAAATTCTTTGTACACAATATATTCCCCTTACTTTTAAAATTAACCATTTTTTAGAGCCTAATCTAATCATCTACTGTACTTGCACACAGATTTCCTAATACAGAGTACTAGCAGCTAATTGTCATAATACACAACATTATAACAGCATTGCAGTAATATCATGCTGAGATTTCATGCAGATTTCTTGGCACAAATGTTTGGGACAAGGATGAATCAGTCTGGAAGTGGAACCCTGTTTATATTTTCTTTGGCAGATACACAAATTTAATTATGTCTGCCACACACATTGCCACAACATTCAGTAATAAATTGAACCTCCATACCAAATTGGTAGCCTCCTCAAAAAAAGAAAAAATTCCAAGATAAAGTTCATGCACACATTTATTCATTTTGTTAATTTTAACTGACTTGCTGAGATAGCAGGGGGTTTGATTATTTCTGCCATGGCAGCAACACAGAGTGATACCAAGTGGGAGTGCCCAGGAAGCAACCAGTATCAGAAAGAAACACACAAGGCAGCAGGTTTTTCCAGAAACACAGGCTTGTATTGCAAAATCAGCAAGCAAAAGAATGGTCATCAAGTCTAGAAGTCAGGTGAAAAGATCCAAGATCCAAATCCAAGTCCAAACCAGTCCTCAGTCAGACAGCACCTTTCCTTAATATTCTCCATGAATAGCTTGTCATTCTTTATATATTTGACCAACCAATCCAGTGAATGATTGTGACGCTCACACAGGTGTGTACCTAGGTGTCTTACCATCGTACCTAGGGCTAGCAATTCAGAGGTAGGGCTAGAACTCCTTTTCTAGCTCTTGTACAGAGTTGAGCACTGTGTCCCACAACAAAAAGGTAGGGTAAATAATAAAGTACATATTATTCAAAAATTAGTATTAAGAATAAAGCTCTTATCCTGTGCACAGTATCTCTCAAAACTCCTATCCCACTGTTCATATACTATATCACCTCCCTATTATCTGTTTTACAATCCTTAAGCACAGGTGGAACCTGTTTGTCCCCGGTTTTTACATCTGTACATCTGGATCAAGGATGGTCCCCTAGACTCGCACTGACACAAACTCAGCTCCATATAAGTCTTCTGAAGAGAACTGGAGCTGAATTTTGATCCCCTCCAGAGGTCTTTCTGAAGCCCAGACAGACAGGTCTGCTGCGTCTGTGGGCTTCAGAATGACCTGCAGAGGAAATAAAATCATGCTTTTTGCCCATAGAGAATTGATGTACAGTAACTATTGATGAACAGATGCGTAGTAACTGCTAATTTTTATTACCTATAAACATTAGTAATTTGTGACAGAAACAAATGTTTTAGAAATATAAATTTAGTGCTGTCTTGAGACCCCTTTGCAGAATAGAAAAGCGGTTTACAAATTCTATAAATAAATAATAAATTGCTGATATTAAAACCAATTTTCTTGATTATTCTGAACAATTTGGTTCACTAATGAATAATACTAAAGAGACACTGCTAAAGATAAGAGTTCAAAAAGCAGATTGTCATACTCAAGCTCACTGGTATGCTGTTCAAGAATCATGGAGAAATCCCACCTTTTTATCCAGGATAGAACTTAGACCCAGATGGATTCAATCCACAAATTCATATCCTAATAGATAATTAGCACAGTCAGCTCTGACAGTTCCAACCCCTCATTTCAGGGCACTGTGTGCATTTAATCATAGCTCTTTCCTCCCACCCACAACCATTAATGTTGATTACTGTTGTCAATGCACTGCTGATTACTTATACCACTACTTCTAGATACTTGAATTTCATTAGAATATATGTAATGCGTCACCTGGATTGCAGACATCATGCATTAAACATAGTATAGGTATTTGTGATCTTTTTATCCTCCAAACAATAAAGATAGAAAGAGCTGATCAAGATTATCATCACTACATTTTTTTGTGGCAGGAAATAATTCATCTACCAAAAAGGACCTAGCAGTATAGAAAAAGGTTCATGTCAAACAACTACAAGGCCAATTTAAGACATGATGTTACTTCTTGACACAAAATCACAAACATGACATTCAAGTATCAAATATCTCAGAGGGTTTACCCTCTCAGACATAGTACCCAACCTTTACTGCCGCTCTCCAAGCCACCTTATTACAAAGATATATAAAGAGGTGACAAGACACACAGATGACAGCCAAAGCTGATGCCATTCTAGTAACAACAACTACAATGTTGGATCTCAGAAATGGTGATCCCACACTTGTAAAGCAGCCAGTGATCCAAGACCATTTGTCAGAAACAGGGTGATTGAAAGTCTGTGAAGAATGATGGCTGTGTAATCACCTGGAACTTATCATTCTTGATGACACACAAGACATTGGTGAAGGTTACAGACAAAGGAGCAGAAGGAAAAAAGAAACTGAGACCATGAGTATTGTTAT
Source organism: Cryptoblepharus egeriae (assembly GCA_030015325.1). Taxonomy (NCBI): domain Eukaryota; kingdom Metazoa; phylum Chordata; class Lepidosauria; order Squamata; family Scincidae; genus Cryptoblepharus; species Cryptoblepharus egeriae. The sequence goes on from JAREYC010000002.1 coordinate 60,447,172, forward strand.
ACAGTACAAACATCTGAAAGAGCAAATAACAGATAAAACATTACAAGTGCCTAAGGCGTTGATGTATTGAAGAAATGAAAAGAGAGATGGGCAAGACCACACAAAGAACGCCCATATTGATCAAAAACTGCTTTCTTCCACATTGAAACTGAACTCTTGGCAGTGGCCACCTTGACATTTTTATTAAATTAAAGAATCAGGGTTCAGAGACAGAAGAATTAAAACTGGCTCCCACTCCTCAAGGTATTGTTTGCTATATACAGAAAATCTTAAGAGTACTTTTCAGTATCACAGATCTATTTTTACTACTGGCAACAATCCTCACAAATACGACAGGCGGTTCTCCTGTCATGCTATCCTCTTCAGGTGAATTATGTCAGTTCCAACACATCCTATTCACATCTGTTCAGAAGTAAGTGCCATTGTGTCAAGTGGGCTTACTTCCAGGAGAGTGAGCTTATGGACACAATCCTGAAGCACTCTTGGGCCAGTGCAGTTCTCTTGCACTGGCCTAGAGGTTTTGTAGCACCCCTTTTGATGGTTCAGAACTGTCTATGTACAGTATCCAAGTAGCCCCTTTACTGTGTTGTTACTCCAGAAAACAACAACATTGTTGTGTTGTTATTTGGGATAAGGAGAAATGTTTTTCATTGCCTCATGCTGGCTCAGCAGCCCCAAACTTGTGCTGGTTGCAACACAGGCATGCCAGTCTGCCTGTTCCAGTGCAAGTCAGGATTGCGTTGGAGGACTGCAGCCTTAAGGAGTCAGGGCTGACATTCAATTGCACAGGGGCTCTACATATGCATTTCTTTTCTCCTTAAAAAAAGTGAGATAATTTTCAAAATGTACTGGACACTGGACACCCTGCGTCACCTGTAATTTGAAGAGTGTGACTGAGATGTGAATGATCTGAGAATGAAACAAACCAGACAAATTTATTTCTATTACCTCAGAAAATAAACTAGCAGGACTTCTGAATAAATCTAAATTTATGTTTTGTGACCCGTTCAGTATGCCAGAGATAGGGGGGATTGAATGTATTTCCCAGAAGTAGTAGAGCTCTTTTCATTGGCAACCTATTATTGCTACCATTTTCTTTTCCTACAGTGTTTCAAACACGATGTTGTTCTTTGGCATACTTGAAGAAAAATGGTAGCCAATAATGAAGGCTTCCATTTTTCTCCCACAATACCCCATATTGACAAAATATTGGAAACACTGAGAGAAAGCAAAGTGGCAATGAAGTTGTGCATTGCTCCTGCTGTCATCACAGGTGGTGGGAAAAAATTGTAAGACAGGGAGAAAATGATGAAAATTAATTAATTGCACATACAGCAAATGAGGCCTTTAATAATGAAAACAAGTAGAGAAATAGAAAGTGTTTTTCTTGCATAGTTATGGGTGATAGGTGGTGACTTCTTCCCATATTTTTCGATGCAAGGGCCACCACTGCTTGGAATAATAATTGCCGTGCCATGTTTCCATATCCATACAGAAAATAATCTGACCACAGCATCACTCTTCTGCCTGCCATCACTTTGTGATCGAGTGTGGCCTCCCAGCACCTTCCAACATGACAGCCGAAAAAGGTATCTCAATTTTTCTCTTAAAAATCTTGTGGCATTGCATCAGTTACCGATGAAGAAAGGAGCATGACTGACATAGGCTGTGTCTCTTTTTTATTCAGTAATCAAGATTTACTCCAAAGTGCACCTGCCTTAGTGCTGTTCACTGACTCTTATTCAATGACACAAGGGTGTATGCCCCCTACTTTGTTCAGGGATGAAATGCCACCAGTCAAATTCCAGGAAAGAGAGAAGTTACACTAAAACCAAATGCCAACGTTTACCTCAGTTCCTTGAAGGGATCTGCCCTGACATTGGGAGTTTCTATGGATTTAGGGAACACTGTGCCTTCTGCTCCTGAAATAACAAAACAGAACACAAGGTGTCGGGCATTACAAATGGTTACCAGAGGACCAATACACAAACAACATATACCACAATTTAATCTATTTTAGCCAAAATCCAGAACAAGTATATTCTTAGAAACATCAAGAGTATGAATGCTAAGCTTTTCCATCTAATGGAATTCTATTTCTCACTTCAGAAACTGACTTACAAGTTGTGGAATACAGTGGTACCTCTCATAACAAGCGCCTCACATAACAAGCATTTCACATAACAAGTATAAATTTCCAAGAAATCTTGTTTCACAAAACAAGTTCCCTTTCACTTAACAATCAAGCATGCTATGGGCACACGCACTATGCAGCCCTGACACTCCACTCAGCTCTTTAAAAGGGCTGCCAGACAGCACTGCTGCATTGAGCTGCCCCCAACTTGGGGGCAGTTGCCTGGGGGTGCCAGAGGCAGTTGCCCCTATCTGCCCCCAAGTGCCCCCACTGGCCACCTTGAACCTCCAGTGGCAGCCCAGGTAAGCCTCCCAGGAAAGTGTCTTTGATTGCAGCCTCCTAACCATATCTACTCAGAAATAAGCCCCATGTTGTTAAATGGGGCTTACTCCCAGGGAAGTGTCTTTGATTGCAGCCTCCTAATCATATCTACTCAGAAGAAAGCCCCAATGTGTTAAATGGGGCTTACTCCCAGGAAAGTACCTTTAGGATTGCAGCCTAAGTAGACTTCATAGGATCGTGCACATTGAATGCATGTTTTGAATTCAATTCCAGTGTTTTGTCATAATTTTTACATCCAGTTAATATTTTTATAGGAATATTTTGGGGGTTGTATAACCTATCATCTGAGTTTCCATTATTTCCTATGGGAAAATCTGCTTCACTTAAACAGCATTTCACTTGAGGAGTATGCCTCCGGAACGAATTAAGCTCTTTATGTGAGGCACCACTGTATTTTATAGAATATGTACTGTATAAGGCTGTTCTTAAAATGAGGCACTACAAGAGTACAAATACTTTGCATCCTATTTTTTTCCAAATGCAGATAATAAGGGGCGTTACATTTCAAGACATTTTAGAAAGGGCCTCAAAGATGGAGCTAACAGAGAGTCCAGGAAGATTACAATTATGGTATTCAAAAATTGTCTATCATTCTTTATGAGACAATCATATGAGAGTTGATGTGTCAAGTCACTGCATTTTAACATTTTTCTTCTGGTCTAGAGTCCAGGTTATTTCAGTTATTCAGAACAACTGGAATTATTCCAGTTTGGGTTTGATTCCAGTCACGTCAGACTCAGGTAACCATTTTCTGACCTTGAAAAAACTGAGATCTAGTTAATGTCGGGAAATATTCAGGTGATGATGCTGGTCTGCAAAGAAGTTAGCTAATGGTGCTAACAAGTCTAATTCTTTTGTAATATTCTTTGTCCGAGCCGTTTGGGTGGAAAGTCTGCAGAACTTTCCAGTGGTGTAGCTAATGATCATATAGCCTGGTGGAAAGCTCAGAATATTGCCCCACAGTGATGTCACAACCAAAAGTGATGTCATCCCCAGGTTTTTAAAAAAAAATAGAAAATGGAGAGGGGGGAGAACCTGCCTCCCCCCAGCAGTTTGCCACCCATTTGTTCTGCTAAGTCTCTTCAGCTAGTGGAGTTGAAGATTTTATAGCACTCCCCACAAAAGCAAAATCAAATTTAAAATATAAGAAGAATCAAAAATATAAGAATCAAAAATATAAGAAGAATCAAATTTAAATATAAGAAGTGCATCCCTTGCTGGTTAGACAAACTATGCTGCGCAAAGAGAGATGGTTATTCTCTCCCTGCTTAATATAAGAAAAACACCAGTTAAAACTGCCTCTTTACACAGTTAGCAATTACCCATTATCTATATGTATGAAACAGAAGAGTCACTGACTGACTGATCAACACCCAGCCAAAACCGCCAAACCTAAAAGTGTGAAATTGGAGGAGTATATTCCTTCTATGATGTAAATACCCACGAAGAACAGATTTGGTGTCTGGTGGTGCCTGGTGTCCAGTAGGGGTGCCCAGTTAGGATGTCCATTGGTGCCAGGTAGGGATGCCTGGTGCCCAGTAATGCCCACTGGTGGCCACTGCCCACTGTGCAGTGGTTCCTGGCGCCCAGTGGTACCGCCCAATGCTCACTGCCCATTGGTACCTGCTGCCCACTGGTTTCTGCTCCCCACTGGTTCCCAGTGCTGCACGGTGTTGCCCACTGCTACCCAGTGGTGTCTGATTTCCAGTAGCAATGCCTGGTACTGCCTACAGTGGTAGGCAGTAAAAAGCAAGTGCCTTTTACTGCCTACCACTGTTCCCTGTGTCCTCTGGTGCTGGGCAATGCCAAGGCCCACCGGTATCCACCAGTCTGTGCCAATCACTGCCTGCTGCCTTTCAGTGCCCCACCATTTTCACTCCCATAAAGGCGGGTTCATTTCTCTAGTTTTATATGGAAATGGGAGCTATCTCATATTAAAACCTTTGTAGTGCCTCACAGTATCTTTGGCTCTCTGAACAATTAGTGTCCTGGAAAAGTTTTGAGTTGAAAATCCACTTTTTGTTTCATAAGCTTTTGTATTTTCATTTTCTGGTTAATTGACCATACTTTTTGATAGAATAGAGATATTCCAGTGCAGTTTGTTTCATTACATTCTACATTAATTTACCTTTCCAATGATATATAGCATGATGGTAATATTATTTTAAGCCATTTGTGTCAAGGTCAGCTTGTTGCTCCGTAAAGCTTGCTGCCCTGTGCAAATGCTACCCTCCTGCACCCTCTGAGCTACATCAGTAGCACCTTCTATACCTTCAGCTATACATATCTTGTCAACTTTAACAGTTATGGAAACTGGATACATGAGAGAGATTCATAGAGACATAGAGCAACATAGAGAAATGCTATATATTTATTCTCCTATTCATATTTACAGTTGGACATAGTGGATTGTAGCCTTAAAAAGAAGTAGCCCTTCATCTGGACTGCAGTTTATCTACCCTTCAATATAACAGAAACCCAAGAAAGCCCATAAATGTGTAAACCTTTTCTCAGATGTTCGCTTTATGCTCTTATGATTCGTTGAAGTCTGGGGACAGAGAGGGTATTACCACATCAGCCTTTTCAACTGAACCATGCTTGCCTACTGTCATGCTTTCTCCTGTAATTTTTGGAAGTGAGTATCCCCTAGGATGAGGAACATAAGGTAACTAATGGGGCTCTCTCTCTCTGCTCATTCAAAGTGCTGGCATAGCAATGTTAAAGGCAATTATTGCAACCAATAGGCTAGGTGGAGACGGGAGTATTGGAGAGGTTAGTGGTACATGGGTGACTCGGGTAGCATTCCCCATGGTATTCCAGGCTCATCAGAGATGCATGTAGCACTCATCTCTAAAAGTAGTGAGTGATGTTAATTGGGCCCATCTGCCCTCTCTTGCCTCTGAGCTGAAAATCATAAGATCTCCATTAAGACGTGCTCATCTTTGGCCATCCAAACTCATCTGCCCATTCTCATAGCGGTGTGGGGAGGCCACCATATGTCTATGCATGGACCTAATCACCACCACACCAGGAGTGGTGCAGAAATACCTTATGTGACACCCCCAGGCCAGCACAAGACTTGTGTTGGTACTTATGCTGGCCTTACTGGGGTTTAGGATTGCAGCCTAGGATATTTCTGACAGTACCATCTTTGAAAGCAAAACAAGTTTCAACACTTCATCCTGCTGAGTTCTGGAGCACTAGAAATTTAGTCTTGACCATTTGCTTTGGTGCTGCTGTGCAACAGAATGCAAAATCACACCATAAGATTTTCCAGATGGAAATATTTCTGCCTGGCTGTCTACAAAAAAATCTGAAAAGGTTTCACTTCCATTCTTCTGTCTTAACTGGGCAGAAAACAAACCTTGCTTAATCTGTTGGCACATCAAGAGCTCTTGTTGCTTGTGCTGTCAAAAAAAAACCCATCTGCTGTAAACAGAATGAAATATAAAAAGCTGTTTCTTTGGCTAGTATTGAAAGCATTGTTTTCAACTGGGCAATTGATTTAGCTGTTCATTTTTACAGATCTACAGTGAACCAGATAAGGCAGAGGGCAGTTATGATGAGATGTGTATTTACACTTTCTATACACCCTTTGGCAATAAATTATTCTCTTATCTTTTATTTGCAAAAGAGTTTGATTAAAACCTGGGCCTAACAAATCTTTCTTTTGACACTATGTAATTTACCAGCAATAAATGTTCATAAACAGTTTGAGTGGAAAATCTATAAAGCTATTTCAGCTTTATTTTAAGTTCCATTTAATGCCCCTTAAAAATGATTTCATCAATGCATGTTCCATTAGCTGGCTTTCTGCCCAATAACTTAATTCCACACAATCACTCAAGAATTTATAAAGCATATGACAGGATCTATCTGAAATGTTTTGAATTATTGTAATGATTCACTCAATACCTTTATTTTTCTTTTCCCTTCCTGTACTGGTGAACATTGAGGGAATAAATTTGTCAAAAATCCCTCAGAGCATTCAACTACTGCAAGTAACAATGATAAAAGCTTATAAAGTAAGTGAATTAATACTGTATGTATCACATAAACATTTGTCTTCCCAACTGTACTTGGTGAGAACAAAGCTTTTAATATATAAAGAGAAATAACCATTTGATAAATGCTCTGCTGGTTCACTGTTACCATGGTAGGGTTCTTCAAGTCTTTTGCTCCCATTCTACCAAGAATTGACTAAAAGGTAGGTATCTTCATAGCTCCTTTTTTGGTTAGTTTTTTCAAAAAAAAATCAAATTTGAAATACGCCTTTTGTGCCATTCAATTTCTATTTCCATTGAACAGGATCATCAACTTTATGCCAAGTAGGAACTACAGACTGACTCACAGACTATAAGTTCTTTGATTCTCTTCTGCAATTTTTAAAAATCTTTTCATACTTTGGATTATCATCCAAGTTTTTGTAAACTTCCTATAAAGAGATACCACAATTCAGTAGCAATGCACATTGTCTGCCAAGCAATACTTAGGAACACCCCTATATGAAACCCTGGAAAGCCACTGCTAATTAGTATAGACGTTATTAAAGGTGCCATCAAAATCAACTTTCCAGCACCAATGTAAGGGCAATGCAACTTTGATATAAGGGGACAAATGTTCTCTTATGTTGAGGAAGCCTCCGTGACTGCTTCCCAATAGCAAGATGTAGCAGATGCCCCATTGGCAAAGCCAAGCTGGTCCTGGCAGGTTGGATAGGATTGCACCCTGAAACAGATGAATTAATACTACGAATCAGTACAAGACAACTACCTAAGAGCAGTATTTTAAGAACTTTGGTTAGCAGAAATATGTTCCTGAATGCTGTAAAAGTAAAGATTCCCCTAGAGGTTGCGCTGCTAGTCATGACCAACTCAAAGTGAGGTGCTCATCCCTGTTAAAAGGACAAAAGACCCAGAATTATCCAATGATGACTCTGTGTCATGTGGCCAGAACAAGTAAACTCCAAAGGCACAGGGAATGCTGTTACCTTCTCCCTGAAGTGGTACCTGTTTATCTACTTGCATTTTCATGCGTTCAAACTGCAAGTTTGGCAGGAGCTGGGATGAGTGAAGGGAGCTCATTCCGTCTTGCTGTACTCAAGTCTTGAGCTGCTAACCTTAACCTGCTAACAAGCACAGCGCCCTTAATCACTCAGCCACACTGAACCCAGGGAGACCTGCAACACCAGATATTTGGGGGTACAAGTAGCAGACTGGAGAGACTGGCAAAAATCATACTGAAAAAATATGTCATCAATATGAAAAAGTTATAACATATTACTTCAGTGTATCTCTGTAATGAAAAATTACTGAGATTAGATAGATAGTACAAATATAATAGCAACTCTCACTAACTCTAGACAGATACTGTGAATAATGACAAAAACGTCAAATTTGCTAAAGAAAGCAAGTGTTATGCTTACTGCTACTATTTTGGGTCATCATCATAACCAATTTAGGGCACAATCCAGAGTAATTATGGGGAGTCCTTGCTCCGGTGTAAGAACAATTTGCTCTGGATTATAATATGAATTTCCCATAGGTTTTCACTAGGTGTTGCAGTAACTACGGGTACACGTAATGTCTCTTATGTGCTCCCGTAGTTACTCTGGATTGTAGGGTTAGGCTGGTTGAAACTTACTTGGCATATAGTGGTGTGGAAGGTCGGTATATGCCTGTGCACTGGCCTAAACCCCACCCCCCCACCCCGAAGTGGGCAGAAGTGCCTTACACCATCTTTTGTGACCTCCCTAAGTCAGCACAGGATTTATGCTGGCCTAACTGGAGATGAGTATTGCAGCTTGGGCTTTATTTTTTAGAACATGACAATTGCTGATCTATAGGACCTAGTTCTAGGAGCTTTCTAAGTTAAATATGATAACAAAGATGTCTACCTTCCATGTGACTGCCAAGACATGAGTTCACATGAGTTCTACCTTCCATGTGACTGCCAAGACATGAGTTCATCTTTCTCTTACGCTAATAGAGAAAGAGCAATTGTATATGTTCGAGACACAGCTATTAGACAGTATCTGTATCAAATAATGTCTGCTATACATGATCAAACATCCCTCTCACCAGCATATCTCTCACCATATCTAGGTTTAATAGCAGGATGAATTTTCCTTACACCATATTCACAGTAAATTTGTCCATGTTATTTCAATTGTAATGTCACCACTCCAATGTAGGGTATATGTAAGTCTTACTGATACAGATGCATACATTAAAATATTGCGTATCTTGTTTCTTCTTTGAATATACTATTGGATCAATGTGAGTACAAAATCATAACATAGTGGTACTTGGTGATTCTCTAAGAGCATGAATCCAATTCAAAATGTCACCAACCATCTGTGATTGCTGGCTTTAATTTAATACTTTTAAGACTTATTTGACCATAGTTTAGATTACTGAAATATCCAAAAATCACTAGCAGTGATATCTTGTTTTTAATACTATAGCCACCAAAATCAGCAAGCAATATTTACAGTAAATGCGTAAACTAATCCTAAAGTTTAAGGAGGTCATAAAACACCTGCTTTATTTTTCACTCCTGTGGAATAGAAACCCATTATTATTGAACCATAAAGTGGAGTACTTGGGCTGATATAATAGTTTTTAATCTTAGTAATTTGTTTGAGACCCAGAGTACTTTATGTCCTCCACAGAAAGTGAGGAAGCTGCAAGACAGAAGACAGATGGAACACTGAACAAGCAGTTTTGACTTTGACATACTATTCTTTAAATTAATAGGTCTTAAAAATACAAATCCTTAGGAATAAGGTTAAACTGATTTTAACCTTTGCAGGGAAGGCAAACATAACATGGTAAGCAATTAGGCTGCAATCCAGTTATGCTGGTTTAAGCCCCGGCATAAATCCTGTGCTGACCTGGGGGTGCCACCAACATGCTGTAAGGCACTTCTTCACCACACTTGAGGGAGGGTTGGGCCAAGCCACAGACATATGCTACCCTTCCAATATCACCACAGGAGCAGGAAAACCAATTATTTGTGCCAGCCTAAATTATAATTGAATCCTTAGTGTCTCAGTCCTGTGCACAATTATCTGGATGTAAGCTCCATTGATCTCAGTGAGGCTTACTTCTAAGTGAAAATGCATAGGATTGTGATGTAGAACCGATACTGTGATTTCCCACAGGTGTGGGGGTCCATGTTTTGGATCCAGGCATGCCAGTCTGCCCTATCAACTAGAACATCTGGGTGCAGGCCTGTAACAGTAGAACTGTTATATTTCAGGTTCCAAAATCAAGTAGCCTATTTTGCAGCCAGTACCTTGGGGTATTTGAGCAAGGTTTCATTCCTTCCTGGTTGACACACCCCAGAAAATGATGATGGGGGATTTTTGCTCAGACATCTGGCTGAAGGCACAGATAGGATCGTCTCTGCCCTGGCTAACGCCTGAATTGGGAGCTGAGAGCCTAGAACTTGATCAAAATTCAGCCAACTGAGTCATCTGGCAATCCTAAAAACTGCATTGCATAATGATAATGAAAACAGAACAGATGCAAGATCAAATCACAGAATGTGACACCTGTTCCAGGTATATTTCTATATCCCATAATGACTGATATCTCAAGAATATGTCACAGCTGTACACTCCAATGATACTAAGCAATATTACAAGAAAGAAGTTCAAACTCTCAACATTCCTTTGCACGCATACAAAGACAATCACACTACCAGGACAAAATATGCTACTGTCTTATGTTTTTGTGACAAAATTTGTACTCCTTTTGTTTTTTAAAATGACAGAAGGCTCTCATTTTAATTAGCTTTATCATACCCTGGAATCATTACACAAATTGTGGCAATCTGATTGTCACCCATATACAGTAATACTATAAAAAAGAGAAAGATTGCAAAGCGAGAGAGAGAGAGAGAGAGAGAGAGAGAGAGAGAGAGAGAGAGAGAGAGAGAGAGAGAGAGCTCCATTTACATAGACGTAAAAATGGTATTGATTCAAGTCTGCAGTTAGCAGGGAGGGGAAATAGTTTGCCTTCTCTCAATGGAAATGGTGATTGGAGTTGTCAGTCAAGCCTTTGGGTGAAGCTGATTCAGAAGTCTGTAAAGGGCCATAATACAGCACACTCTCACAACTTCTATGTTGATTAATAGGGAGAGGGTGTTCTGATGAGGGATGAAGTTGAGTAGAGGGAATTCTAAATTCTAATGCCCCTTTCAACTAAAATGACTCCAATTTGAACTGGATGAAATTCCTTTTTAGCTGTCCCTGATAAAAGGAAGCTTGCACCCCATTCTGCCCTCAACTGCCTGTTATGCCCTCCTTCCCTTTGTAAAAAACCCACACAACATTAACGGAGATGAACAACCTAGAAGCTAATGAAGTGCCGGTATCCAGAATTTACAAGTTCATAAATGACACGGGGATGAGAAACCATCTCATTTTATAATTAGAAACCAACAGAAATTGCATATGTAAAGGATTCAAATTAAAATGTATTCTAAGAAGTGAGCCTTGGCTGTACATATTGGAAAGAAGAAGTATCCTCCTTCCTTTTGCAATGACAGCTGTAGGACCGTATAGTACTATTAAAACAAGGTTTGAAAAATTTGAGTGTTTGAAAATTTGAAAAATGAGACTGTATTGTACGGTGTGACATTTTTCCTTTGTACCTGCTTGCCCAGTTTGACTCACAGTAATGAAATACAGTAAGATCAGAGCACATACACATACATGCACACACATGCAGAGCAACTGGAAACTAGCATTTAATAAAATCACTTCTGTCAACTTCAGCTTTATTAGCTTTGCAAAGAAGTATCCCCAAGAGGCACCTGAGTTTGCATCATTAAAAATAATAAGGTGGCAGAACTGGCGGATGACAAAAAGAATGAATGGATACTGATTTCATGGAAGTACATGCAAAAGTAGTTTCAACATCATGAAATGTAAGAAAAATGTATCATGTCATGATGCAAGAAATCAGGTGGCAGAAGACTTATTATTCAGCTTCAGCTTATTATTATGGCAAGGAACTAAACATCAGTTTCTTGATCAATATCAATTCCAAGTTCCAGCAACAGCAATAGTGTTTGTTAAAGCTTATTCAATATTTTTTTCCTGGCTATATTTGTTGCTGCTAGTACATTTGTCCACAAAATCTGAAATGGTTCATTCAAAAAGTTACCAAGGAGAATAACCTACACCCTGAAAGCAGATTATGTGTCAAGAGAGCCTGGGAGGAAGAGTTTCAAAGAAAATAGAATAAATCTGCCTTGCATTTGTATTCGGAAAAGGTATCATATGTTCCTGTGCAAATCCCTATGAAACCAAATCAATATAAATCTGATGTTCCTTGATTCTTTTCTTAAATAGGATTACAGTTTACACAACTAGAAAGGTATACTGGATCATGTATGTTGCTTTGTTTTATCCTTTTTTGTCATTTCTGTTTTATATCAGAATCCAATAGAAAATAAATTAAAAAGCTCACTGAATTAGGGCGCAATCCAGAGTAACTACAGGGAGTCCTTGCTTCAGTGTAAGCACAATTTGCTCTGGATTGTAATATGAATTTCCCATAGGTTTTCACTAGGCGGTGCAGTAACTACGGGTGCATGTAATGTCTCTTGCGTGCACCCATAGTTACTCTGGATTGTAGGGCATGAAACACACACACACAAACATCAGTATAGTGAATTCTTACCAAAACTGTTGATGCAGAGACAAATGACACATTCTATTAAATTCATTATTTCATCCAATGTGTGTCCAGCTGCAATCGTAACCACACTTTCCTGGGAGTAAGTACTATTGAATCCATTGGGACTTCTGAGTTGACATTCTTAGGATTGCACTGTGTGTCTGTGTTTTTTAAAAGTGAAATAGCAAGGGTGGGATATGTAGGTAATGTGTTTGCATGTGCGTTTGCGTGAGTATATTCATGTGTATATATACTAGGCATCAAGTGGGTGCTTAGAGCCACTAAAAATTTCATTTTTCGGTAAACTGCTTTGTGAACTTTCCACTGAAAACCAGTATATAAATACAGGTCCAGTTCCAAACCAGAGTACATAAGAAATATGGTTATTTCATGGAAGGATGATAAGAATCCAGTAAGTCTACATTTTAGATGGACTGAGCAATTCTCCACTCCCCCCAGCACAATCCTAAATGATGCTGAAGCAGGCAGACTGACCTCCATGTGCTGCATCCAGGGCTCAGTTGGGGCTACTGCCATGCTACCATGGGGCAAAGGAAAGGTTTTCCTCCTATCTGGGGTGTAGGACCAAGAAGACAGGAGCAACCAGAATCTGCTTCCAGCTGCTCAGGGAACAGGATTTGGATCTGGCATAACTGCTATGGTTCAAGCATTGCTTCCTGCTCCCGGCCTGCCCAGAGTCCCAACTGTTGTCTGACCTCCCTTGCCCTTCCTACCTTTTCCCTGCTCTCTCCCTGCCCTCCACGTTGGCTGAGCTTGGCTGGCACAGACATGATTCCCTGAGTCACTGCAGACACTGCAGAGGCTGGATTCATCCTCTGTGCACCAGCACATCTTAACCCCAGCTTAACCCCAAGGAGACACAAACATGCTTTAGTTACATGTTTAGTTTAGTTTACAGCACATTTCAGACCTTTCTTAGCCAGCATAAGATACTTGCATTGGCCTGGTGGGGGGGCTTGGATTGTGCCTTCAATGTCAAATGTAGCTTCAAAATTCAAATGTGTTTACTGACTCCCAACTGAAATATCTTGCTGGAACAGCAAATTCCATCCTTGTGAACACAGCCTCCACCTAAGACTGACTCTGAAAAAAAATAGCTATAGCAAAACAGAAGTCCAAAACCTGACTCCAAATGCCTTTACCAACATCATGATTAGAATTTAATATAGGAACCATATTTACAAGCCAAAAGATAAGCCAAACTAGCCATTGTACTCCCAAAAAAGTAGATGTAAAAGACAAATTCAGTAGGCTTCCTAAATCAGCAAAGGAGGATCTCTTGATTAGTTCTTCCCATAAAGAGATCGTAGTATTTAATGGGAGGAAAAGGTGATAATTCAGAACCCTCATTTCTTGTTCTTCCACTATCCATCAAGGACTCTGAGAAAATGGTGAATCTCCTTTTTGGAGATTTGGGACAAGGATTAAAAGTGTGTTTATTTGCTGGGAAAGACTAGTGTGAAATAATTTCAAAGCCTGCATATAGGTTCACCCTTTGCCTATAGCAGGGGTCTCCAAACGTTTTGGCAGGAGGGCCACATTGTATCTCTGACACTGTGTCAGGGGCCAAAAAAACTAATTTACATTTTAAATTTGAATAAATTTTACATAAATTTCCATATAAGAATGTATTGGAGTGAATTACAGGGCTTGCTCAGGGACTGTATAGAGGAATCTTGAGGCTTGCCGAGGGCTGCATTTGGCCCTGGTGCTGGTGTTCGGAGACCCCTGGCCTTCGGAGACTCTGTAGCCTTCAAGCTCCTGGCTATTTCTGGGAAACCTACATGCTTTGTGGAAACAGTGATTTGAAGACAGTAGAGGAAGATCTATAGTTTTACAGTAGCTCTCACACTGAATTGCATGGTGGCAGTATTGTCGTACTTGTCGTATTGTTATTTCAATATTAACTCTATATAATTTACCAGAGACAATGGAAAGTTCCAATGAAGTCTTCTCATTAGGCTTAACTGTGTGAACAAGAAATAAGGAGATAGTTCTGTTTGAGTAAGGGGAGTCATATTTAGAAGAAAAATCAGACAAAAGAGTAATAGCACCAAAATTTATTACTTTGAAAATAGAAGACAAAACTGGTAATGGCAAACACAGCAGTCTCAATCTTTAATACTTTGAATGTTCCTTGTTGGATATGCCCATTCAATTACTACTAGGACATTGGCAGTCCTTTGTCGAGATGCATTTGTCAGAAAGCTAATAATGTTGAAGTACGCTGGGGCAAGGTTCACTCTGTGTTTTGCTTATTATCTAGCCATGGTATATAGCTACAGTTATGTTTATTAATGAAACCCTTTTGTATTTCAAATCTGTGGAAATGCTTGAGAGTGGGCAATGAGAATGACTGAAGAATGATGCCCTGTTTTTGAAGTCAACTCAGTCCAACATTTCCAGGCTGTGGCTCCTTTGCTGCCCTGAGGTCAAGCGTACTCATTAAGCATCTGCTTGTCACAAGGATCATTATTCTGCTTTTATTGACAATGAAATTGTCAGGTCACAGAACCAAAGACACAGCAAAGACTTCAGAATAAATACTGAAACTTTTTCCTCCTTAACTCTGAGATTTACCTGAGTTGCATTTTGTACTTGCTTCTAATCCTACAATGAAACCCAGAGCAAGAAATTCACCTTTTTATTTTTAGAAAGCTAGATCTCCATCAGCCATCTAATCACAAGTAGAAGGAAAAAAAGTGGTGACATCACTGACAAAGGGCACAATCCAGAATAACTACGGGAGCACATAAGAGACATTATGTGCACCCATAGTTACTCCACCACCTAGTGAAAACCTATGGGAAATTCATGTTGCAATCCAGAGTAACTTGTTCTTACGCCGGAGCAAGCACTCCCTGTAGTTACTCTGGATTTCACCCTAAATGTACTTTGCTCAATCCTAACCAATTCAAGCCAGCACAACTCACCCATCCACTTGTTTTGAGGTGGTATGAGGAGGCCAGTTAATGTCTGTACAATGGCTTAACCCTCCCAAGAGTGGCACAGAAGTGCCTTAATCAGGTTGACCATATACTCAGGTTGAACCCCTGCTAACCGAGCAAGAGGCACTCTTTCAAGTGGGTGTTCCTCTATTATTTAGCAGGGGGAGAGTAACTGGCCCTACACACCCCAGCAATGTCTGTTCTAGTGGCTTCTGCTGGTGTTCTTTTTTGCATTTTAGATTGTGAGCCCTTTTGGGACAGGGTCCCATTAGCTTTTAATTAGCTATTATTTTTTCCATTTTCTTTGTAAACCGCTTTGTGAACTTTTTAGTTGAAAAGCGGTATATAAATACTGTAGATGTAGATAGATATAGAATGGAGGACAGAGAAAGGACTCTACCTTTAACTATTGCATAGAAGAGGGAATCAAGGTAGGTTTAGCTCATCATATAAGGATTCCAAAAACCATACCTGCCTAAATTCTGAGAAAGTGAGAGAGAGTGAGTGAGGAAGTGAGATAATTTCTTTCACAACAAGCAGAGATATCCTTTAAAAATGTACATCCAAAAGTTAACATGTCAAAATTCTGGTTGTGCCCCAGAATGCAACTACATAAGGCATTCTGGGACATAACATGGTGTATACTTTGTAGATTTTGCCTCATCATAGGAAACCTACTATATAAAAACAGAAAATATTTAATATGTTTAAAAAGTTGCACAGAATTTTTATCTGCTACTTGATCAGTCTGATAAACATGAATTCAGGCATAATATGTTCTTCTCTCCCACACAGAATGCAATAAAAAAATCAGAGTGAAATATTTGCAGATGCAAAGCTATCAAGACAGCAACATGATTTATACAGAGATATTAGCTTATCACATTTATATTCAATCATGTCCTCGCACAGTTCAAGTTGAAATGTATGAAGGGCAATACAAATTATTTCTAAGAAACAGGAAGAAAGGAAGGAGCCTGCCGTTTCTTCTGAACACAAGGTTGCACACAGAAAAATGATGGAAAAATATCAATGCACATTTACAGCCCAATCCTAATCAAATGGCTGGTTGGTGGAACTGTACAGCTATTGCTGGTTACCGTATGTAATTGTAGAGCGCACTCCAGCAGCACACTTTGGCAGTGCATGTGGTCTCAGTGCTGGCCAGTTGCCAGAGTACACAAGTTAACTACAGAAGGGGTGTAAGGGAGAGAAACTAGGCAGGAAGCAATGTACACATTCACACAACGTTAACACACAATAAGATCTCTATATTACTTATTAATAATCAGCGAATGTGCCTTCTTGTCCTTTAATTCCTGTCCATTACTATGTTTCCTGGGAAACCATCTTTTGCTTTTTGCTCCTGTCAGTCAAAAATCCAAACTGGCAATGTCTCTGTGAGGCCATTCAGCTCTGAAATGCTTTGCGGGTTCATATTCAGCTCTGAAATGCTTTGCGGGTTCATATTCAGCTCTGAAATGCTTGGAGCTTAGCTTTAAGCTGTATGGCCACGCAGCTTAGATGGAACAGCTTATGTCAAAGTGATCAACAATTGCTTAAAGTATTTGCATCTTGGTTTTCTTACCTCAGTGCCAAAAACTGCAAAACAATAACAGAAAACAACCAATACAGCATATCCAGGCATTTTTTTTGGGGGGGAGTACTCACCTTTACTCAGTACCAGTACCTTTTCCCACCTCCCCACCCAAAAGCAGGTACCCCTATATACCTGAGTATAAGCCGATCCGAGTATAAGCCGAGCCACCTAATTTTACCGCAAAAAACTGGGAAAACTTATTGACTTGAGTATAAGCCTAGGGTGGGAAATGCAGCAGGTACTTGTACTGGTCCTTTTTCTTGTAGCCTTCTTGGAGCTCATAGGCTGCAACCCTAAGCACACTTTCCTGGGAGTAAGCCTCATTGAACTTACTGGGGCTTACTTCAGATTAGACATGCATAGGACAGGGTGACCAGATGCCAAACCCAAAACTCCTGAACCCCAAGGCCAAAATTCCTACCCCCAGGCCAAAATTCCTACCCGCTTAAAAAATTGCCAAAAAATATATTTTTTTAATTTTTATAGTTTTTGTTTTTGAGTTTTTTGGTAATAACTTTTGATAGGAAGGAGATATCTCAAAACTGATTTTTGCATTGGATTCTGCTCTTCAATACAAATCCAACAGTATATTAAATGAAGGGGTTTGATCCAGCCACTTTTCAGTTCACCCAAGTATAAGCCAAGGGGGCTTTTTGGGCCCATTTTTGGGGCACAAAAAACTTGGCTTATACTAGAGTATATATGGTAATTAATAATTAGTTATATCTGGATGACCCATGGTGAGTACAAGCAACTTATTCCCCCAGACAAAAGCACTGAGTATATCAAATATCACCCTGACTTCACCATTTCTAAAACAAAGGCCAGAACCTTTGGAAGTGTTTCCTTTGCTATTTTGAAATTTTTTTTGTTATTTCTTATTATATGAAGTTTGTTATTCTTTATATCCTGTTGAAGAGACAAGTCAATGTACAGTTGTAAATTCATCTTGTCTCTTCAGCAGTGTGTACTGCTGAATAAGACAAGTGATTTTGCAGTCATGCATGGATCTCTACTGCACACGCATCATTGTGTTTGTTACAATCTCTCAGAAGTTACAATCATTGTGTTTGTTACAATCTCTCATGACCATTAAGAACTGTGATAGTTGCATGTCTGGTGTATTCATCTTAAAAGGCTAAACTGAGCATTTGACCACATTTTAATATCTTAAAAAAACTTATGCTAATTTAAATTGCTTTACATTTAATTAAAATACTTTTGCATAGTGATAATGCAACTCTGGTAATTAGTATCAAGTGGCATCTAGAGGGCACATTTAAAAACTAATCTGGAGAATAAATAGAGCTAATTAGCAGCGAGAATAATGCTTTATGATTATCCTTTGTTTATAAGTACTATAATGTTCACTGTGTAATTAAAAGAAATTGGTAATTAATGTATATCAAAGTTATTTTTCAATGTTCTTTTATTAAAGCATCTTTTAGATACAACTTTTTTTAAAGATGATTCAAATTTGTTTTATTTTCAAGGAAATGAAAAGGATAAGCTGGAGCAGGCTTTATCTGCAAAACAATTTATGAAATTAATTTGGGGCAGCTCATTTTATATCTGTAATTAGTAAGTTTTGTGTTTATTTTAGAAGTAATAAAGAGATGCTCCAGTAAGAGACTTCCCCCTGCATTAAGGCTAAAAGCAAAATTCACTTTGCAGGTACAATCTTTAAATCTTGTTGCTTTGCCATCTCCACTTAAGATTATACTGGTACATTATGACAGTTGCAGAAAACATTAGTTTTCTGTAGGGAACACATAAAAACACATGCTTAAACACTCATGTAAATTGATCTGGGAAATCTGGGACCATCAGTAAAGGATGCCTTTTCAAAAATCACATATCCCACATTTGGAGCTATTCACTATCAGTCTGCTTTACAGAACAGCTGTTTTACTGACCTTAAATAAGCCATTTCTTGTTAGGAAAATAACCTTATTCCCTGTGTCTCCACAATGTTCAAGTTATTTAAAAACCAACAGGACCAAACTATATTAAATGAATGCTATCATTCTATGGCTTAAATATATATCTGGAGGAATTGTAATAAAGTCATGAGCACCAAAGCTTATTGGATATATACATTTGAATAAATTTATTTTTTATTATTAATATATGGACTAATTAACTGTATTATTAAATTGTGCTATTGACAACAGGGCAACAGTAATTCAAATCCACCGGTCAACTTTCTACTTTTTCTCCAATTAGCCAATTCATGAGTGCAGCAATCGACCAATCAGTGGTTGAATTAAAGGTACCATGAAGAAGTCCTCTTCTTGGGTGCAGTCATGAATGGTCTGGGAGCAAAAGGGATGAAAGCCATGGAGTGATCAATCAGAAGAACTGGGCTCTTATCAGCTTCCAAGAATTCAAGAGTTTTTCTAAAACCCAGGACCCTGGACAGCTCCAGACTAATAACAGAACAGACAAGGGTGAATGCAGTGTTCAGAGGAGAATTGCATGTTGCTTCGGTTGTTTTGTGAAGTTGACTCAAGTTTATAAAGCTGCTGAAACATTTAAGACATGTATGACTGTAGAAATGGCTTGCATCAATTTTACGTCCAAGCTGGTACCAAATTCCTACACCCCTTCCAGTATTTATGACAGGGTTTGCACTTAAGTGTGTCCCATACCAGTGTGCTGTGCAGCATCCATTGTGCTTGCAGCTACTGTCTACCAGCAGTGCTTGCTTTAAACTGGCAGTGGGGATAATATGCTCCCTACTGTCAGAAGAGAAGATGCAACTCTGAAGGAATATGTAAGCCTACCCAATCAATTCTCCCCTTCCTGAATCTACAAGATCGTGAAATCTAACAAGAAGGAGCAGTGCCAGGGGAGGCATTCAGGCCCAACTGCCAGTCTGCGATTTCTCTCAGACACTGCTCAAAGCAAGGATTAGGGTGGATCTCCTGATGGATTATCCCATAAGGATTTCTCCTTTCTCTATGAAGTCCAACAAGATTCACAGCTGTTGATTCCTGTGGCAAAGGAGAAACTGTGGCTCCCTTACAAGTTCTCCCAAGGAATCCCAGGAACCCGATGGACAGAAATGAATCTTCTGGCAATAGAGAAGATGTTCTGAGTCCAATTTCAGGAGTATTCACTACACACCGGTTTATGAAGAAGGGCAATCTTGGATTTGTGCCTAAGGATTTCCCAATTCTACCAGATCCTCATACCTCAGTTCCTCAGACCACAGATCCTCAGACTCATACCTCTGTTGTGGGGAACCCAGCCAAGGGCAGCAATAAGAGCAGCAAAATTCTCAGAATTTTCTTCCTTGGCTCCAAATACCATGTAATGTCAATAATGGGGAACAGGGAAGATTTTGAAGTCCCATCAATATCCATCACACAGCCTCCAAAATGTTCCTTTATTTCATAAATGATAGATCAGCTGACTACATCTTCTGAATATGCCATTGCCCCAGTGAAGAAGTGGGGAGGGCCCAGGTGCAGCAGCCATGCTCGCTGACCCACATTTTCTGAGACAGGTATGACTGGCAGGGCTAGTGGGCAGGAGGCTTTATGCAGGTGGTGTGAATGACTTGCTGTAGTGTCCTGCATGCTGGTGAGATTGCAACAGCCAGTGTTAAGTCACATGCGGATGATGTTTCCCATAGATTGTTGCCTCCTCAAACTTGTAGCCTGGTGCATCTGCTACCCCTTGCACTCCCTCAGCTGCATCACTGTGCAGGAAGAAGAGATGTAGAGGCAGGTAATCAGAAAGATATGGCCTCCCATAAAAATCTGTTAAAAATTCTGCTTCTGTTAGCTCCAGGGATGGACCAGCCCTGAATGAAACATAATATACAAATACTTTGGTAGGACAAAGAAGATTAGATGTCAGAGAAATCTCACAGCAGGGCTGTGGTTTTTGGAGTCCTTCAAGATCTCAAAAACGTTTATCAGAAAGAAATTAACTTTTATTCATTGTATTGTTTTTAGTAATTTTATTTCTAAAAGATAACAATAATTCAAGAAACATTTTAATATTGGAACAAGGAATGATTGAAAAGATTGGCCAATTTCTTTCCCTTATGGTAGCAGTCCTACACATGTACAAGTCTCTGAAATTAATGATACTTAAAGTTTCATTAAAATAAATGGGAGCATTCCCACCCATCACAGGAGAATGTAGAGACACTGTCTATGGGCACAATCCAGAGTAACTACGGGACCACATAAGAGACATTACGTGCTCACATAGTTACTGCACTACCTTGTGAAAACCTATGGGAAATTCATACTGCAATCCAGAGTAACTTGTTCTTACTCTGGAGTAAGGACTCCCCGTAGTTACTCTGGATTTCACTCAATGTTTAATTTCTCTCCCCCACAACAAGAGGGTGCACAATTTGTTTTATGCACAGAACAGATGGTCTTCTGAAAGCACAAACATGCCTTACTGCCTTCTATTTTTAACGGTCTAATTTACAGATTGTCTAATTTTTTCCTTTTCACTGCTTTGCTGCTGGAAAAGCCTCTAAGAATTCAAAGACAGTCAGCCTTATTGCTTTTGTCACTTTAAGACTCCGGAGTGGCTTCAGAGAACAAACTTTGAGATCCAGCTTTGAACAGAGTACAAACGGTAGAAAGTAATTATCATTAACAAGATTAAAAGCGGATCACGTGCCCAATAACTGCTGCTCTAACCTCTCCAAGAGGACTTTCATGCCAGACTGCAGTCTTATACTTCTCCTATTATAACAAGGACATGCATAGCAATAAGAGGAATGAGTCAAGATTGTTTACACAGTAAACGTAAGTGTCAGAGGCCAGATATCAGCATCACTTGAATGCTGCCAATGCCAAAGGAAGTGATTAGAAGATATTTCTTTCTGGATTGGTTGGACTAATCTCAAAGACATTCAGAAGAAATATGTACCTTCTCCCCATATGTTAAGAAATCCAATGATGCTATACAAGGAAGTGAGGAAGAAAAAATACAAAACAAAACAAAACAAGCAAAATCTACAATAGTGTCCTCTCAAGGTTACTAAAATTCCTAGATAAAGTATAACCTCTGTTCTGATGTCATTGTCTTTTTTCTCCTTTGATGCCTCTGCTTAAGATAGATAAAGCCTTGAGAAACATTCTGCTGCACGCATAAATAAAAATAACACCAGAACTGTGGCAATATTACCTTTCTTTATGTTCAAGAGACTAAAAGGAGACATAAAATAAGGCTGATATAACTTTGCTGTCTCCACCGGAGCAGTTTAAAGAAATAACAAATATATGTGATCAGGTTAGAATGAAAGAAAAATATCTGTGGAATACAGTAACTTTAAATCCACAATATATAATACTGATTTTCTAAATGAACCAATTTAAATATATAGCTTAGGGACCAATCTTATCCTCTTCCCAACTGCTGATACAGAAGCACTGAAAAAGAGTGGGCTGTATTCAGTGGGACTGGGGGAACAGGAAAGTGACAGGAAAACCAGCCACAGCTGAGTCTGCTCCATGAGGCAAAACAGAAGCAAGAGAAATGAGATCAGACATTAAAGGAACCACCTCAAAATGAAGAAAGTTCTTGAATGATAGAACTTTTATCAATTGTAAAACGCTCTTGAAGTTTAGAAAGCCTGCCAATGGGAACCGCCTTGAAATAAGGTCAGAGGAGAAATCTGATGATCTGAAAGACTGTATATAAATACCTGTGTTTGAGAAGCTATGCTTCTCATCATTCTTCATTGTCATATAGAAAGAAGTAGACTATTCTTTTTGATCATCTACTTTGTATTTCTCTACCAATATTTCCAATAATGACACAATTTCTGATGTGCATTTACGGTGTCTAGGAATTCAAGTCAGTTCTGAAGGTCAGGAACACATAAATATGCAAATTCCATGAATAGTTAAAAACATCTTAACAGTACCATATGTACTTTCACAAGTACCATAAAGGAGATAAAAACACATAAAACACTTACCTAAAACTCTCAGTCTTTCAGCGCCAACCACCACCTCATTATCATCTGCAGAAAACAACAAGTCCCCCTTGGTGGTATACACTTCAAATTTTTGGCTGTGTGCTTCCACTGCTTTGGGACCTAGGGAAAAGAAAGTTTAAGCTTTTTTTGGTTTGTTTTTCATTGACATTATGTTGAAAATCAGACATGTTGGTACTGAATTTGATAAACAAAAATGCTGGAAGGGGTTATTATGTTAATAATACTCCATGCATTTTGCCACTTGTGATCAGAGGTGGCATGAACTGGAATGATACATTTGGTCTGCTGCTTCTGCACAGTTACAAAAAGTAAAAAGTAAATAAAAGCAGCCACACACTGGACTTCTTGCATGGTTTGTTCAGTTACAAGTGTAGGACTTCTGGTTTGATTTATAGGTTTGATTTACAGGGATTGTGTGCCATCAAAGTATTTCTTTATTCAATCCTATAAATAAACCAGATGACTTTTACACTGAAAGTCCTACGAAGTTCATATAAACCTGAAGTACTTCTCCAGAAATCAGAAGTCCTTCATTTCCATGCTTGAAGAAACTCTGCCTGAAGCAAGGTAAGGAAGTGCGTGATCTACTTTCTGCTCACTGTGAACAGATGGAAGATGGATCAATTCGAATAGCATCCATGGCAAGCTGGAAGGATATGGCATCAGGGACAGACTTGGGATGAATTGCACTCCAAATCTGCCACCTTCCCAGTCTCCTCAGATCTGCTGGTGATGCAAGCCATATCCTCTTACCTACTGGATGGGCTTCCCTCCTTGAAAGATGTGTTATTTCCTTTTCTCTTCTACATTTCATTTACATAAATATCAGAACTGCTCTTGCCTGTTTTTCTCTTGGGCCACTTACAGACCTGGCATGCATCCACAGAGACCCATTGCAGAGCGAGGGGCTTATGGAAGAATAGGGAAGAATAGGGAAATACCTAGAGGCACACCTATGCAAAATTTCACCCTTGGCAAAGACTAAAATTTCGCCCCTATCAAAACAGAAAAGACTCCAGGAGGTCAGCTAGTCCAACCTCCTGCTTATAGCAGGAAGGCCCTGCAAAGGAACAGACAGACCTTTGCACCTGTCTTTGCAATCAAAGACAAAGACATTTAGGACCTACACCTATGCAAATCCTATCATAGTCACTGGTGTTTACTCCTGAGTAAGTGTGGATAGGAAATGCAGCCTAAGGACCCATGCCTATGCATGTCTACTCAGAAGTCCTATTATAGTCACTGGGTTTTACTCCTGAGTAAGTGTGGCTAGGAATGCAGCCTAGGGACCCAATCCTATGCATGTCTAAGGGTGTGGGGTGGGTGATCTAGGGAAAAGGTAAGGGTGGGCTGCTGGTGAGCTGGCAGTGGCAGGGGACCCCCAGAACCATGCGGACTGGTTTGGTGCTCTCCCAGCTGGGGTCGCTGAGAAGCATCTACGTGGTGCCACTGCACTCTCCCAGCCTCTCCCGGCCAGCCAGGGAGACTGAGAAGGATCCGTGTGGAGAGGACTGCAACCTCAGAGACCCATCCTATGCAGGTCTATTCAGAAGTAAGTCCTAGTATAGTCAATGGGACTTACTCCCAGGCCAGTGTGGCGAGGACTGCAGCCTCAGAGCCCCATCCTATGCAGGTCTACTCTGAAGTAAGTCCCAGTAGAGTCAATGGGTCTTACTCCCAGGAAAGAGTGGAGAGGACTGCAGCCTCAGAGCCTCATCCTATGCAGGTCTACTCAGAAGTAAGTAATTTTATTTTTTTAATTATTTTAATTTTTAAATTAAAAACTTCCCTGTCCCCTGACCCCCGGCCCCACCCACTTCTGGAGAACCGGTTCTTGGGCCAGGCTGGGCCCTCCACTGCCTAACATCCATCTGCTGTGATAGATTTAGGGGTAGGTAAGAGTGGGGGGTGGCTGATCTAGGAGTAGGTAAGCATGGGGGGTGGCTGACCTAGGCAGGCAGGGTAGAGTGGGGGATCCCAGAAACACGCAAAACATGCACACACAGATACCATTCTCTCTCTCTCTCTCTCTCTCTCTCTCTCTCACTCACACACACACACACACACACACACACACACACACACACACACACACACACACACACACCCCTTAGGCTGCATGACTCCCTTCCTCCTGGAAGGTGCTTCTGCAGTCTGGTTGGCTGTGGTGGCAGTGGTGGGCTGGCTGTGGCAGGAGCCCCTGACCAGCTGCGAGAAGTGGTGCTGGGGCACAGGGACATGTGAGGGGGCATGATAGAGCTTGGAAGGGAGGAGGTGATGGCATACCTAGAGGGGTGCAGGAGCAGCTGACAGGAGGGCAATGGGGCTTAGGAAGGGGTGGTGGTTGTGACATAGCTAGAGGGGGACTGTAGTGGCTGTGGGGGTGCCTGAAGAGGTGCTTAAAACCTGGGCTGCCCCTGCAGGTGCCTAAGGAGGTGCGGAAGACCCGGGCTGCCTCTGGAGGACCTGGGCTGCCCCAGAGGTGCCTAAAGAGGTGCAGAAGACCCAGGCTGGTCTGCACCAAAGAGATGTAGAAGACCCACTCCTGAGAAGGAGTGGAAGACCCTGTTGGACAAAGGGGTGCCTGAGGTGGCATGCAGGAGGGGGCGACAGTGGGCCACCAGAAGAGTGTCACACTGGCACCCCCCTAGTGCCACTGACGGCCTATTGCCCATGCAGACACTATCCCCTTGTTCTGCCCCTGGAAATACCCTTTTCCACTTCAAAGCCTCCAATTCACCACCACTCTCAGAAATACAATGCAAGAGCACCAGAACAGTGGGAGGATAAATTTGGACTTGAAATGTTCCACATTTTCCAATAAGTGCACCAATTTCAGTCATTGGCTTTATTATGCAATGTTGTATTGTGCAATATTTCCTTTCCATATAACAGAATTCAGAATTTTGTGTTCATTTTTACACTCATATGTTATTCATTGGAGATAGGAAATGGAAAGTCTGTAAGGACTGGAGAAACTGGTCACAGTACTGCTCATTAGGAGTAACTCTTGAATTCCCATTCTAGAGTTAATCTTAATACACAGTTATGTACTCTTAAATTGCATTATTTCAATGAGATAACAGACTGATTTATGCATGGTCATGACATATGGGCTCCATATGGAGTGGAATATAGGAACAAGAAAAGCACTATGCTTTTGCATGGAGATGTACATGTGTGTGTGTGTAGTGCATGTGTGTGCACATGTCTGTGTACAAGCACACACATACCCATAAAATCATATGAAACATTCTACAGGTGACTGATTTGTATAACCATGAGAATCCCTCTTATCTTCATGCTTCTCTTACATGTGAAGTTATCCTTAGTACACTTAGGGCACAATCCTTACCAACTTTCCAAAAGCAAGAATTTTTTAAACTACATTTTAAAGGTTTTAATTCACAGTAGGTATTTTATTCAGCACTCTATAGAATACAGTACATTGTAAAAGTCCTTTCCACAGTCCACAGCAGCACTTTGCCCAAGGGCAAACCTTACATTTTTATGTGCAATACTAATTAAACTTATGCAGATACACTAGGCTGCATTTAGCACTCAGAGCCAACAACCATACTTGACATTTTTATTGGAAGAAATTTCCAAGCATAATACAAACAGTATGTATTTTGGCATTCTCTATGTTCCATTCTGGGCAGAAAACAGGATTTGACAGAGAATTAGCCTATTGTGGAAAGCTATAGAATTCAGGATCATAAAGAGAAATTTTAGCCAATAAGACTACATTTTTGCATACTAATTCCTAAATCAGTACTGTTATTGTGGCTCAAGTATACACAGATGAGAGAAAGAAAAGATTCCATACTCTATAAAAAATTGTTCAACAGAAACCCAGCAATTTTCCATATAAGCATTTTACAAACTATTTCGTATATTCTAATATTAAAATTCAGTGGTTCCTAAACATTTTTGACTTGCTTCACTCTCTGGGTCACAGCTCCTCATTAGATGTACCAAAACTTTTTCACAAGGCTTCTATTGCTCTCTTGGCTTGATTCTGTGGTTCACAAGTTGAGGCATGGCTCATAGTTTGGGAAATCATTCCTTTAGTGCTAAACACCCTTCCTTGTGTAATTTTTCCCAACACATTTACAGCACAAGCCTAAATTGTGCTGGTGTAGGCAGGATGACATGCCTGCACTGCATCTACCGCTTCACTGGGGCAAGGGTAAACATTTACCCTTATCCTTGTTAGGATTGCAGCATCCTCCATGGATGTACTTTGAATGCAGAGGTACACCCCAGAATACCCCGTCCCACTTCCTCTGAGTCCTCCCCCAGTCCCCTCAGATCTCAGTGTCCGCTGAACTCAGCTAGCTGAAGGTCCTCTTTTCTGCTGCCGTAGAGGTTGGATTCAGCCTCCATATGCTGGTGTGCCTCTGTGCTCCTTGTTTATGGTATGCTTGCAACCATTCCAGGGCAAAAAAACAGCCCAGTGCTATTTTTGGATTGTAATGTAATCCACTGCAGTTCTGTATGCTCTGGTTTCTCCTACTGATTATCCAAAACCATAGAATTTTTGGAATTGGAAAGAACATTCACTTAGTCCACCTCCTCTCCCCCACAGACTACAACTGAAAGATGGCCACTTAACCTCTACCTGAATATCTCCCAGTGAGGGACCCACTGGTTCAAATCTTGCCCTCAGAAGCCACAGAAAATTAAATTCTTTTTCCATGTGACAGATCTTCAAATACTTCAAATCTTCTCTCCATCTTTTTCATACCCAACTCTTTTCACCATTCCTCTTAGGATTTGACTTCCTGAACCCTCAGTCAGTTTTCTGTACTTATCCTATACTTGTACCTCTTTTTTCCTATACAGTGTCCTATATACCAGGAGCCTGGTGCAAGATGTGGCATTGGCCTCCCAGCACCAGATCCAGGCCTGGTGAGGATTTTCAGAGTGGATTTCCAGTTAACAGCCAGGAAGTTGATAGACAGGGCTTTTTTATAGTTCCTGATGCCACACAATTGTACGCACAGCCCCCAGTCTATGAACATGACCTGAGGGTAGGCTTGATATACCACAGTAATGAAGATTAGATCTGCATTGCACATGCCTCTACCTATTTAATTTATTTCATGATAAGTCATGGTTCTACCCAAAATAATTTTAGGAGTTGTGTGGTAAGCGTGGTGAACATTTTCTGTTACATATTCCTGAGGTCCTTGTGAAACTAAAGTTTTTTGCAGAGATGGAATGACTGTCCAAGCAATTCACCTCTATGTTGTACATGGGCCTCCGGTTTCCCCTCATCTATCAATAATATCCAGTTATGAAAACATTTAAAATGGGCCAGTTGACATGTTACTAATCAGCTGCAAGTGTTGAAAATGGAAATGAGGGGAAGCCCCCAATGTGCATGGTGCGGGTGTGCATCTATTATGCTGTGGTTTCAAAGTGGGGGTCAGGATTCTGTTGGGGGTTGTGACTTCATTTCAGGGGGATCATGAAAAGCTGGGTGTTGCCATCTTAGAATCTGACATTGGGTGCTTCAATCTTGGTATGGGGCACTCAGGCTCCAATCCATTCTTTCCTAGAAGAAAGTCTCAATGAACACAATGGGACTGAGTCCCTAGTAGACATGGAGGAGCTCTAGTGTTATAGTGATGTCACTTCTGGCCATGACATCATTTCCAGGATGATTACATCACTTCTGCGAGGTTCCTGGACAGATAGTCATTCTCAGATGGGGGTCCCAGGTTGAATCACTGTTTTAATATGTGGGACCAACTGGAAGATAAAATAGCACCTGAACCATCTCAGTATAATGTCACATTTCCTCTTCCAGATCCCCCCCCCCCCCAAAAAAAAGTAGTGGTCAAGTGGAGGAGGAGGAGGTTCAACTTCTATCTCATTCAAATCCCTCCAAGAGATAAGTATTCTGTACTGTCTTTTCCATATGCTATGACGTTTATGCGATGGAAAATAAACTAAGGGCACAATCCAGAATTAGGGCTGTGAGGATTCCCTAGCTGGGCTGCCCCAACTATTCTGAATCCAGAGCAGAAAGTTATGCTGCATCCAGAGATTTAGGAAGCCTGGGTTGCCCTAGCTGCTCCAGAGCATGCTCAGTAGGCATCATGTGACACCTGGGAAGGGCTTGCTCCTGAGGAGACCCCCTTCAGATCACACTGAACAAGGAGCAGATCACACTGAACAAGGAGCAGTTTATAAGGAGCCCCTGATGAGACTCTACAGTGAATACAAGGGGCTTTTTGGAGTGGCCTGTTGTATCTCCAGGTTAGTGGCTGCCATAGTTGTGCCATATCCTGAAGTTGAGAGGCAAGGGTTGCAGATAGGCTGGCCAAGAACTCAGATTTTTGGTCAACACTGCCATTCTTACTCTGCCTTATCATGGACCCCTATGGGTCGACTCATTACTTTACCTGCTCCTGAGGTGGTATAACTCTTGAGGATCTGGAAGAGGGCATTTCTGCCTTGGAAACAGGCTCTGGATACAGAGTAACTGCTCTGTCCTAGGCAATGCTCAACATGCCCTCAACATGCCTCTCCTGAACTGTCTAGGCTGGCCAAGCTAGGGTAGCCCAGGTCCACCTGTCTTGGGGCAGCCTATGTTGACTTTGAGCACAATCCTAACCACGTCTACTCAAAAGTAAGCCCCATTGGATTCAATGAGTCTTACACCCAGGAAAGTGCCTTTAGGATTGCAGCCTTTGGCTGCCCCAAGCCTTTTCCCAGAATAACCATGTTGTAGTTGGGTCAGCCCATTGATAAGATAGGGTAACCCAAGTGCACTTCTGGATTGTCCCCTAAATCTTGCTTCTATCATGAGAGAACACCTATCTAACAACTAAACAAACACTTAGGATGTTTTTAGAATTCATTTAGCATTAGTCTCCTTGTTAGCAAAGGGTAGAATTGTCATTTACTGTTCATATTACCCCTTAGAATACCAGCTTTTTTTAATCACCTAAGACCACAAATGTCCAATGGGCCTTGAGGCCAGTGGATCCTGTACGATCCTGTACATATATTTATTTTATACTAAATATTGTGATATTATGAATTTTGATTATAATTTTAACTAGCAAAAAACTGAACCTAAGAATCCTGTTTTTTTCTCACCTAAAGTCCAATGGACCAATGGACCTTTCTATGGAATAACCAATGGAAAGTCCAATGGACCATGCGGGATTAGATGGTTCAGGTTGAATTTACAGAAAAACCGTAAACTCAAAACATTCATGCTTTTGGATTTATAACTATCTAATTAGCAGTAAAAAGTCATAGGTTGTTGTTAAATTATAATAATAGATTCCATAAAAAAATATAAAACTAACTTCAGAAAATGTCCCAAAGTTTGTACAGTCTGGCTGCCATTGCAAGCAGCAAGTGCAGCAGAACATGGATGTCTGCTGGCCCTGGAAGTTTGCAAAGACAAGGGTGGGCGGAAAGAGAAAATGACGGGGAAGAACATGGAAAAGGAATAATAGGGGGTATCAATGACAGTGGTGCACACCAAAATCTTAACCTCCTTCTTGGCCTTGATATCCTGAAATGGATCCATGTAGACCTGCACCAACTCTACATATCTTCCACCAAGTCTCAGTAGACCAGCAGACCATTATAATAGACCAGCATGACCATTAATACCCCCAGGAAACTTCCAGTTGTCAAAACTCCTCCATGGGACTCAGCAGGCGCCACACTGTCATTGATGCATCACCATGCAGGGAGTTGGACTGGCATGTCTAAGGGTGCAATCGTAAGAAATTTAGGATGGCCTAACTCTGGAAAGACCTATCTTTCCATGATGGTGTGGGGAGGACAGCATATGGTTGTGCATTGTCCTAAACCCCCCCCCCCCCATGAGTGGAGCAGAAGTGTCTTACTGCACTTTTGTGACACATCTAGGTCAGCACAGGAGTTACACCGGGGCTTAGCCTGGCCTAACTGGTGCTTAGGTTTCCAGTCTAAGTTCCTAAGCAAAAGCTGAATTCTTTTTGAAGCTGCTGCTGGTTTCATGCTATCTTTGTGAATTTCCTTTGCTGCAAAATTCCTCTGAGTACTGAGACACTTGAGTGCTTCTGAGCCACCCAACAAGTTTTGCCCATAAATGGCAAATGGTCAACCAGTATTCAGTTAAGCTTCTTTTAATGTGAGAAGTTAGAACAGAATGTAGGTTGAGTCTGTTTCTCTCCTAAAGGCAATTCTTATACATGGAACTAAAAATAATTGCCAACTGAATCTTTTTGTTGAATAATCTAGCATGCTGACTATAGGCCAGATATTATATAAGCAAGGCAGATGATTCAGTTTCACCGAAAACAACCTGTTTATGGATTGCTGATGAATGGGCTTGCCTCTCCCCCACAAATCCTTTAAAGACAGTGTTTCTATGCCATGAATATTAATAGGTCATCATTCCTCTGGGGTGGAAACATAGGCTACAATCCTAAATACACTTTCCTGGGAGTAAGACCCATTGAACATAATAAGATAAGAAGATAAGAGATTCATTTGTCATTACACTCACAACTGGGAGCAACGAAATGAGGTGCTTTTCCCCAAGGTAAAACTGGACAACACCAGTAAAAAAGAAACTAAAATAAACACAACTAACCATACAACAATCTTTATACAAATATAAATACCCCATTGCTCCCAGCAATTAAATTTCACACAAACTTATAACTCCGCATTTAAACTCAGTACTGCACTTCGATAATAACTGTTCTTGAATCTGCTCGTCCTTGTTCTCAATACTCTGAATCTTTTTCTCAATGGTAATAGTTCAAAGAGTTGATGTCCCGGATGAGAGGAGTCTTTCAATATATTAGATATCCTCCTCTTACATCTGTTCCTATACAGTTCTTCCAAAGAGGAGAGTGAGCAGCCAATGATATTTTGGGCCGTCTTAATCACCCTCTGAATCGCCTTTTTCTCCGCCAGTGTGCAGCTCGTGAACCATACACAGAGACAGTATGGGGCTTACTTTTGAGTAGACATGGTCAAGATTGTGCTCACAGTCTTGTCATGTCTTTTTTAATAGTCTTGTTTCTGTTACAAATGCAACATTAAAATGACTGCTCTCTTTCTCAACTGGTGCTTGTACAAGTGACCTTTTAAGATCTCAAGAGAAAATAATCTTTTTCTTGTAGAAATACATGGCAAACTGCTTCTTCAGTTCCACTCTAATGTTCTTTTCTCTGTATTTCTAAAGAGTCAAGTGGAGATTGAACTAAGGAAGTTAGTGATAAGCCCATGGGCTAAAGATTGCATGATATCTCATCACATGCCCCCTCTTTTGGTTTTCTTTATCCTTTCCTCAGGCACTTCCTTTGCCTTACCTGTTACAAGTCGTGTAAGAACTTTACTCTTCTCATTGAGAATGTTCACTGTAACATTCCGAGCAGATTGGAAGTACAAGGGGTTGCCCTACAATAAGAGCACAAGAGAAAACGAATGAGACGGGCACATCACTTCCCACTAGAAAATGCACTGTGATCTCACAAAAACCTGGCTGTGTGAATAGTTCCATGTGCCTATTGTGTAATTACTTTTTTTGGTTTCTTTTTTTAACATTACATAAAATGCCTACAACATTAGAAGTTTGCCTGAGGTTTATGAGGCTGTCTTAAAACAAAGTGTATGAAATACAATGGTCTAGCCACATGGGAATGAATTAGATAACAACTTTTCCACACTAAAATTGCATGTTAATGTAATCTTCTGGTGACTTTCTCACATCAAAAAAATTGATTGTGCAAACTAACAAATATGTCTGAGTAGACAAATTTTCCTGAATAAAATAGATTCAAGATTATTTTGGCAGTGCAAGTATAGGAACCAATCAATAACAATGGGCAAAATCCAGAGCAGTTACGGGTCCATGCAGTTACGTCACCCTCTAGTGTTATCTAATGGAAAGTCAACTACTCCATCACAAGCGGCTTAATTTGACTTTAGGATATGGGCCAATGATTCTTTTTCATCACATTATTAATGTCCTGATTTGTGTTGAGGACTGATTGAATGGTAGTATCGGTATCGATTAAGTAGCTATAGTATTCAATGCAGTTGGGTGTTCCAGTGGCTTACCAAGTCTACAGATTCCATTTTCTAGCCCTACAATCCAGAGTAACTACGGGAGCACGTAAGAGACATTACGTGCAGCCGTAGTTAGTACACCTCCTAGTGAAAAGCTATGGGAAATTCATACTGCAATCCAGAGCAAATTTTTCTTACACCGGAGCAAGGACTCCCCGTAGTTACTCTGGATTGCGCCCTAAGTCTGAATTGCCAAGGGGTCATACAAGCAGCATAGGTTTACAGGGTTCTTAAATGTATAAAGTCTTAACTGTTCACTTAAAACATAATATCTGGCATGAATGGTTTCAAAGAAAATCTGTAAGGTTTCCACAAAGATCAGAAAAGAAAATTAGTACAACTCAGTGATAATAGGTCTTGATCATTTCTTGAAAATTGACATAAGTATTGGGTTAGGGTCTGAAAATGAAATATAAAATTTTGTTTTGGATATGCCCACCAATTTTCTAAACACTCAATTCCCAAGGCAGATATTGCATTGTGTTGCATGTTGTATTTCTTTACTGCTTTCAAAGGAGTGGAAGCAGAGCTGGATTTAAAACTTGGAATACATAACTGTGATTTCAATCTGTGTATCAAAATCAATTCCAATATTTCATTGTTCAGTAGATTCATCAATTGCCAACTAAGCTACCAAACGCTATAATCTCTGACAGATTTTGTATCCTTTATTAATGATATTTTTACCTGAACACAGGATCTTTTGAAGGCAAAACATTTGCTCCATCAACAAGCAATGAAATAGTCCTGCACCTTGTTGATGTTGGAAATGGACATGTTACAACACACTATACAAGCATCCTATACCTATATGGGACAACTACATATGTGAGCTTGCCAGATGAGAAGTAATATATCTCTTATCTTTTCCAGTTACACATCTTTTCTTTACTTATCTTTTCTTATCTTGTCTTTGATACACAGATTCCTAATCTCATATTATCCTTTCCCTTCCTTCTTCCCAGCATCCTTTCTCTTACCAGCTATATTGTAAGCATGTATACCTTTTCCCCTCTATATCCCTGTGTCTGTGGGGGGTTTGTTCTATAACCTCCTGAGGATGCAGGTAACTGTGGATATGGGGGACACCCCATGTGCCCTGGACCTTCCAATGATGAGGAAGTTCAGCTCCCCTCTCCTACGGAGGCTATCTTTGTCAGCCCACAAACTCTGTGGGGCTCATAATGGCTAATTAGGCCAAAAAAGGTCAATTCCTGATTTTTGGCAAAAACCAGAAGTAACATTTTAATTCCTTTAAAATGCATTATGAAGGTCAGGAAAACTTTCTGTAGCAGATATGCATGGCCAGTGTGGTGTTTAGAAGAGACTCAGATCAAGGGGAGTGCAGTTCCTTTGCCTTCAGAGGGTCAAATAAAAGCGGGGAATCCCTCATATCCATAACGATTGAAACTGCAAATACAGGAGCCCACACTCCTTTCTGCATGACCACATGCCATGAAGTGAACTTCTTAACAAAAATCTCCCAATCCCTGCTACATAAACCAGCTAATATTTATACAGTGGTACCTCTCATAACAAGCGCCTCACATAACAAACATTTCACAAAACAAGTATAAATTTATAATAAATCATGTTTCACATAACAAGTTCTGCTTCACTTAACAAGCAAGTGTGTTATGGGCTCGCATGCTATGCAGCCCTGACGCTACACACGGAGGCTCTTTAAAAGAGCTGCTGGCCAGCGCTGCTGCATCTAACTGCCCCAAACTTGGGGACAGTTGCCTGGGGGTGCCAGAGGCAGCTGCCCCTAACTGCCCCAAGCACCCCCACTGGCCACCTTGAACCTCCAGCAGCAGCCCAGGTAAGCCTCCCAGGAAATTGTCTTTGATTGCAGCCTCCTAACCTTGTCTACCCAGAAGTAAGCTCCATTGTGTTAAAGTGGTCCTACTCCCAGGAAAGTGTCTTTAGGATTCCAGCCTAAGGAGACTTCATAGGATCATGCACACTGAATGCATGTTTTGAATTCAATTACAGTGTTTTGTCATAATTTTTACATAGTTAATATTTTTATATGAATTTTTTTGGGTTGTGGAACCAATTGTCTGAGTTTCCATTATTTCCTATGGGAAAAATCTGCTTCACTTAAAGAGCATTTCACTTAAAGAGCATGCCTCTGGAACGAATTAAGCTCTTTAAATGAGGCACCACTGAATACTATTCTTCAACAAAAATATCCTTGTTTTCAAGAGCATTTTCAAAGTCAAACACTATAAAGCAAAGATATTCAGGAGAAATACCTGTTTGAGAATATTTATAATCTTTACTTGGGTGAGGCTACCTCATATTTTCTTATATTCTGGTGCAACAGAGCAAAGCCTGCAAAGTGGGGGGCACTGCATGATTATTTATAATGATCAGATCAGGGAAAATGAAAAGGCACACCTCTTTGTTGCAATCTGATGAGAGAAAAATCAGTCTGAATTTTTTCCAGAGAATGCACTAGAAATTGATTTAATGGACTGTATGTCAAAGATAAGTGTTCCTCTGTGCATTAGCAGAAGGCATTAGAAGCAAATTGATCAACACCTCCAAAAGGAAAATAAATCCTTGTTATTATATTCCTTTAGCCATAATGGAATGAATTACGAAAATATAAGTGGGCAGTTACTTTAAGAACTTGAAGACATCCCCTTTTAGCAAACTAATGCAACTACGTACTCGTTTTGTATGACTCATTAGATAAATTTATTTCTTTGAAAACTTCAATGGACAAAGGTCAGAATCTGTAAACTAGGGGTCTGAAAAAGAGACATAGGCCAGTCAAATTAGGTGAGAAAAGGGTAAATATCAAACTAATTGTAAAAGAAATGAAGTATACTTGGAATAATATCCCCAACAACATATCAAAAGTCAAGAAAAATCTAAGTATGGGAAAGCCGCTATATGGGATTTACTCGCGAAATCTATGAAAACATCAAACTAATTGTAATGCTACTGGTGTGCTTTTTGTGCCGGCCCCGTTTGCCCCTCTGCAGACAATGCAGAGATCAGGGCAAATGCTTGGCAGCCATTGGCTGCTAAGGGCTAGAGGGGGCAGCGCCTGAGAAATCCCGGGCTTGGAATGCATGGGTCTCCTCAGTCAGCCTTCAAATGATGTTCCTTCCCTCCCTCCCTCCCTTAGTACAACTTAAAACTAGCTGGTCGCTATTGGGCCAGATAGGAATTTTTTGGGTTTTGCCTGTTTGGCTTTTGGCTAAGCCTTTTTCACCTACCCTAAGCTGCATGGGGAAAAGGGGGTTAATTTAATTGGATGTAAACTGGTCACTTTGGCAGGAGTCGTGCGGGGGTAGGCAGGAATAGGCCTCGGTGTGCAGCCGGAGGTAGCAAGGGTCAGGGGTGAACCTGAAAATTAGGTGAAACCAGCTGGGTATCTGGCTGGCTGGGCATCCAGCTACCTCAACCTTCAGGTTGACAAGGATGGTCACCCTTAGGCTTTGTTTAAGGAATACCTTGAGTCCGGTTTGGTTGCCCTTTAAAACATTTAGTGGAACCATGAGGAGAGCTGCTTCCCCAACTTAGGCCCGCACGGCTTTTAGAACAGTCTGTTTTATGATGTTAAATAGTTTTAATAAAGTGGCCCTTTCTTCCAACACTTTGTCTGGTCTCATTATTCCGTCTGTCAGGGGCAAAAGAAATGAAGTAAGGTTTTTTAGACTTGGAATAATATCCTCAACAACATATCAAAAGTCAAGAAAAATCTAAGTATGGGAAAGCCACTATATTGGATCTACTTGCAAAATCTATGAAATACATTTATTGCTCCAATTAACTTCAAATATATACCAAATAGAAAGTGTTTTGAACCAGGAATCATATAAAGATTTCATCAAATTTTGTTTCTATCATTTATTACAAAATGTTAATAATAAAGTAGTCAAGTAATGAACATTATGACATGGTATAAGTGTTTGAAAAACTTTTTAAAACTTGTACAAAATCACATAAATTACTGTTCACTCCTTGAAAAAACTAGTACAATTGAAACACTATTGTCATTTCCAACATATATCACTCTCCACCAGAAATACCATCGTCACATAAAAGCAGGCCTCTGTCAGTCTTTGAAGACTATGGTATTGTGCTCGGCGCTGCATACGCTGCATGCAAAGCACGAAAGCCTGGGTTAGATTGTTATGGAGGATAGGCTGTTACCCAAGCAGCAAATCCCCCCTCTCCACGCCACTGAATTACTCCAATGGAAAGGCAGAGCCAATACGATTGGATCCAGCTGCATCACAGAGCTGGGCTAAGGACACGAGCTCACCCTGTCTTGTGGGGCCGACCCGGGTCTTGAACCCTGGCCTGCTGGTTAACAGGCACAGTGTTAACCACCCATTGTCACATACTTCTTCTGTATTGGAGTTACTGTAGAGTATACTTTGACATCCACTGCAAGCTGATGAACATTCCAAACCATGTTTTCTACATGAGCACCTCTAAGTACTACAGTCTGTATTCAGTGGTAGGCCCAGCCTGGCCCAAGAACCGGTTCTCCAGAAATGGGTGGGGCCAGGCTGGGTCAGGGGGCGGGGCCAGGGCCAGGGCCGGGGAGATTTTTAATTAAAATTTTTTTAACGTTAAAAAAATAAAATTACTTACTTCTGAGTAGTCAGGTTGGTCTTCAGGCTGCAGAGCCAGCCACTTTCCTGGGAGTAAGTCCCATTGCCTGTCATGGGACTTACTTCTGAGTAATCAGGATTGGACTCTGAGGCAGGATTGGACTCTGAGGCTGCAGTGCCAGGCATTGTGGGGGGTGGGAGGGTGACTGGAGGGTGACTGGGGGCATGTGGGCAGTGGGGGCTGTTTAGAGGCAGTTCTGGGGGATGGGGGTATATAAATACTGTAGGTAGGTAGGTAGGGGGTGACTGGGGGCTTGCTAAACTCAGTAGCAAGCTGAGAACTGCCTCTAAATAGCCCCCACTGCCCACAAGTGCCCCCAGTCACCCTCCCACCTCCAGAACTGGCTCTAAAGAGCCCCCACTGCCCCCCCCAAACCCCTCCGAACCGGTCCCCTGGTTCTCGCTCTTCCCCCTCAACAACCAGCTCGCCAGCGTCCCCAAATTTTAAGATCTGGTTCTGGCAAGCTGGTGCAAACCCACTAGTGTCCAGCTTATAATATTGAGCAAAACTGGTAGTGCCGGTTGAAGGTCAGTGAGTACTGGTAGGAGTTGACTACACTGTAATTGCCAACCCCAATCCTCAGGTAGCAGCAATGTATTACCTTTCCAATCCTGGACTTGGTAGTAGATCTATAAGTTATGGAATTTAGCAGCAACTGAAGTTGGTGGAAGTGACTGTGCTTGAACAGCTTGAACCATATTTTTGTTAGCCACCTTTGTACTGAATCATCTGTATCATAGTTCATCTGAGGTTTCAGATGTTCGTCCTCCATACATGGCACCAATAGTATTTTCTCTGGCAGTAATTATGTCTTCTTTCAGACTGTTTGCGTTGTTGAATACTTCAGCATACTCCATAAATGATGTATTTTTCATGATCTTCATTAGACCTTTGCCTTTGCCAATTCCAAACGACTGTGATGTGCTGTCACACCCCAAAATGGCGTGAATAAAAAGAAAGCCATTGCAGACATTTAATCGCAAAGACGACTTTGTAGTTTGAATGTTCCATTGTCGGATGTTGGTTGCACCACGTTTTGGTTCTGGTTTGAATATTACCTTTTTATTCTCCATTTTGACACAGAAACACAGGAGTATCAGGACATCAGTGTCGTCTGCAATGACAACAACATCTCTTTGTTCCGACGCACCAACTGCTGTCTGCATGATCAGAAGGTCTGCATTTCCACGTGCATGTATTTCTGACATCCAACACTATCAAAGCTTTCACTAAGCATCATCAAAAAATGCTGCTTATTTGTTTTGTTTGACAGAAAAATATCCTTCTTCATTGTCAGATTCATGTCCATAGGAAATAAAAAGTTAGGGGAGCTTCTACCTTCATTTATAATGTGAGTAGCATCCTTAATGGAAGGACCATCCAAATATCCATCAAACACAATCACAACTGATTTACCATACCTTGTAAGAACGTAGTTTGTATACCTACTACAGATATCTGAGAACTGCATACTAACCAACCATGAGAACCAATGCAGTAAAGCACCTCCATTGAGTACATAGAGTGTCTCTGCTGACTCTTGGTGTTCTTATTTTGGTACCATCTTTGACAGCGATGTAAACCCAGGGGATCACACTTCCTCATCCTTTGTGAACTCTTACCCAGTATGGCCCCCCGTTTCAGAACAGGAAGTGACTGAACTCATTGATTTACTTGCTACAGATAAAGCCCCTGGTATGGACATGATCCCACCTGAGGTTTTTAAAAACAACTCTGATTGGTGGGCATCAATTCTGGCCAAACTTTTTACTTTTATTAGTTCTACCGGTATCTTTCCTGCAAGTTGGAAACAGAGTATTATTCTGCCAATTTACGAAAATGGAGACAAAATGAACCCTCAGAATTATCGGCCTATTTCTTTACTGGATATTAGTTCAAAAATCTATTCCCACTTTCTTCTTAACAAATTGATCAAATGGGTAGAGGAAAACAGTGTGCTATGTCAAGAACGAGCTAGTTTTAGGAAAGGACATAGCACTACTGATCACATTTTTCTTTCCACCATTTAATTGCGAAATATTCTGTTAGGCTACATAAACGGCTCTTTGTAGCCTTTATTGATTTCTCTTCGGCATTTGGCACAATTTCTAGAACCCATCTATGGGAAAAGCTTGATAAATCTAATATTGACAAGAGACTCTGTTAAGCCTTAAATAGCAAAGTGCCAGCATAGAAATAATGACAGAATGCACAAATAAAGGTCCAGTAGATATTATATATAAGTTCTTGCAGCATCCAAACAAAATATACAAAGCAAATAAAATGTAGTATTGAGAGTTGAAATCCCCCACATGCCTTCAGGTATAGCCCCCCAAATACATTGTACCATACCAACCCTTAAATACACATCTTTGACCAATTACATTTTATATCACATATTGCTCACACCTGTTTCACTTGCTAATACCTTTCTACATACAGGTGTGGCTGATTGGCTTATTTAGCTCTAAATTTCTATTGCCTGCTTGTGTGCAGTTTCTAACCAGGCATAACAGAACTCCTTTTCCTAATACAACAGCTTTATTCTAACACCTCGATGAGGGTTAGGGTTAACGGTGAGGGAAGGTTAACAGAAGCCATTAACACCACTAGAGGAGTCAGACAAGGTTGTTTGCTACCCCCCTTGCTTTTTAACTTATATTTAAATAACATAGTAAGCACCTTTCTACATCCTGACTTCTTTCGGCAATTACAAGATCGCAACCTTGATGTATGCAGATGATATTGCGCTATTATCTCTTAACAAGAAGGGTCTTGTGCAAATCCTCAAGAAATTATATGAATTTAGTAAACAGGAGCAACTGAAGGTGAATTTTGATAAATCAAAAATAGTTGTTTTTGGAAATTGCTCTCCAACTTATAGCTAGCCCATTGGTCCCCATTAGATAGAATAGGTTCCAGTTTTTAAATATTTGGGAGTTCTCTTTGATAAAAAAAATCTACATGGAACTCTCAGATTCAACATACAAAAACACAGGCCCAGAAAGCAACCTTTGCAATAATTAAATTCTTTCATGCCAGGGGAAGTAACCTGGTTCCTCCTGCTTTCAAGGTTTTTCAAAGCAAAGTGATACCGCAATTATTATATGGCATTGTGATATTGGGAATCAATCATCACAAATTATATGCATTAGAAATTCTTGCCCTCCCTCCTGGTACACCTTCAGCTTTCCTTAGAGCTGAGGTTGACTTGGTTTCCATCAGAGCAAGAGCCAGTTTATCTATATTAACCTATTACAAGAGGGTTCTGAATAAGCCTGACAATCACCTTCCCAAACTTTGTTTTGAGGAACATTGGAAAATCGGTGGATGGGCCAGATCTGTACA
Source organism: Cryptoblepharus egeriae (assembly GCA_030015325.1). Classification (NCBI taxonomy): domain Eukaryota; kingdom Metazoa; phylum Chordata; class Lepidosauria; order Squamata; family Scincidae; genus Cryptoblepharus; species Cryptoblepharus egeriae. Next base: position 60,487,979 of record JAREYC010000002.1, read on the forward strand.
TTCAATTCTGTCTACTATTTCTCTTTCCACTGATAGTTTTGTTTTTGCTGAATTTAAGTATTTGTTAAGAGATTGGATATACAAACTAGACAATGAAAAGGAGCTTATCTTTTTGAAGTCTTCTAAATTTTCTCAATTTTATTGTCTTTTTAAAACCACACATTCCAGACCGCAGTATCTGACCTCTCTTACTTTCCCTAACCTGAGGAGGGCCTTTACGGAATTACATTTTCAAACTATGCCTTCTGCATGTTTTGAAGGCAAATTCCATGCCATTCCCAGGCACCTTAGATTCTGCATCTGTGGGTCTGGTGAGATTGAGGATGTAGTGCATTACATCATTTTCTGCCATCTTTATCATGTGCCCAGGTTAAGATTCTTAACGCCTATTTTGGCCTCATGGCAATATGAAAACCCTGTATTTGCAGTATGTTGTCTTCTTTCTGATCATGACCCACATGTCACATACATGACAGCCCTGTTTGCTAGGGCTGCCCAAGTTATTCGTAATAGAGCTGTAGAATCTTCTAATGTTGTGCTTGATGCTTAAGTTTTCTAGGAGGGGCTGGTTTTAAGCTATGTTTTCTTGTTTTAAATTAAGAATCCTATGGTTTTAATTTTGGTTTTATTATCACTAAGGTTGTGATGACTTTTAGTCAAACAAATAAACTATGACTGACTGAGTACATAGAGTGGATCAGAAAGTGGTGTTTCTGCTACAGCTACCTGATATTTCTCCACCTGGACCCACATGGCATTGGCCAGAGCTGATTTATTTGCTTTTCTTGGGAATACTGAATCGGCAAACAAAGATGCTGGGGATAGCTACAAAGTTCATACTTGAATATTCCCCTCTTATCTATGTCCTGTTGGTCAGAAACAAAAGCATGTCTTTGGAATAGCAATTGTGAGTAAATATTGACGACATCTTGACCTATTGTAATATTCTTTGATCCCATTGTAACAGCCTGTAAATTTCATTTGAATTTATAGTTCTAAATGTTATGACCATGCATGGACTAGAGAATTAGATCGCCAGCTTCTTTTGCTTTGTCAGTGTTGACATTACCATGAGCAACCACTTCTGATGTCAAACTGAGAAAAGGTTTATCAGTGGTGAATGGGCTTCGATCCAATAGAAATGTCAAGATTTTCCTGGTGTCTAAGCAGTCTCTTGTCTGCCTGGTGTATGAAGCTTCTTTGTGTTGTTCATTTATATTATACATGACAGCAGGAAACTCTTGCATAGCATTGTTGACCTCTGTGCATGGAATCATGGATTGATCCCACACTTGTCGCTGTGATTTCTCTTACAATTAGTTACAGTTAGTTTGATGTTTTCACTTAATTTGACTGGCCTATCACCAATTCAGGGCACAAACCTAACCAACTTCCCAGCATTGGTGGTGCTGTGCCAGTGGGGAATGGGCATCCACTAAGGCCTTCTGAACAAATGGCAATGTTTTTTCCCTCACTTTGGAGTTTCATTGCCATTACTTTGTTGCTGGAAAGTTGGTTAGGATTGTGGCCCAAGCGTTTTTAAAGTGGCTTTGTTCTGGGTAGAAACAACGTCTTACTTCTCTTATGTTATTTAGAAAGTATCATCTAATCACATGCAAACCAGTAATAAAAACTAGAGCCCTTGTATAGCTGATAGTAATGGGGACTAAAAGTCTGACCTTTCCAAAAATAAGCTCAGCTAATTAAAAGCAGATGACTAGTACAGGTCAAGAAGCCTAAGTCATAGTGATTACATGGTTTTCAGTCAGAAAATTGTCTTTGAACTGATAACTCCTTTATTACAATAAATAACATCAAAGGCTATTAGGTCCAAAGTAATGGAAAATTTTTCATTGGATTGGTTAATTTATTCCTGAGTTCAGCTGGCATCCTCTGACAGTGACACTATGCTATTTATCCACTAAAATCAGATGAAGTTGGAAAGGCTAAAGTTGGTGCCCAGTTCATTATTTGAGTTTAAAGTTAATGTCAAGGCAAATTTCTTACGCGATTAAAAAGTACCATTGGCTTAAGAACAAGTAACTAGGAAATAAACGCCACCATCTCCTAAATCAATCAACAGTATTTATGCACCACTTTTCAACAAAAAAGTTCAGAAAATAGTTTGTAAAGAAAATGAGATAACTGATGGCTCCCTATCCCAAAATGGCTCACAATCTAAAAAGATGTCAAAGAATGCCAGCAGAAGCCAATAGAAAAGACAATATTGAGGTGAGAAGGGCCATTTACTCTTCACCTGCTAAAAAAAGATGAACACTCACTTGAAATACTGCCTCTTGCCTTGTTAAGCAGCTCTAAAGCATCTTGGGTCATTCCAGATTACATGCTGATGCTGCAGGACATCTGCCGTAGCAAGACATTTGGCCCAAAGTTGATCCTAAAGAGTGAGTGGTGTAGGTGGAAGACTACAGCTGATAGAGAGGAGAACTGCAATGCTGCAAGAGGGGAATGAGGTGTGAGAAGATGAACTGTCTGCCCCTAATGAGTGTTGAAAGAGATAAACTTATGAGGGAGCTTCTTCCACCAACAGCCCCCAGAAAGATTAGAGCACAGAAACACCAACTGTGTCAGAGCCAGGGACGAGGTATCTGGGCTTATTGTATGCGAAATGTCAAAACTGGGGATTTGATTCACCATGAAGTTATAAATTTTTTCCTGTATTTTTATATCAGTAAATAAAATTGTGCTGGAATTCTGCTCTTCATAGAATTTGCTCTTGCTTTACTATTTACTTCAATATGGTAAAGTTACCATTCCTCAAGTTATTTTATCACAAGTGTAAGTTTTCAGCATCTGCTTTGAATACCTTCACAACATGTTTGCAAACACTCCATGGATTCTCACCTGTTCATTCTACACAGCCAAGTACCTCATGGCAATCTATTAGCAAGACTAGACCATATTACTGTGCTAATGCTGTCAATGCTACATGTGAGAGCTTGGCAAGCGCTAGAAGCTGGCAGCCCTGATGTCAACTGCACTGAGAAGGGAGACACCAAGAGCAATAGAAGGTTCAATGAGATTCTTTCATGGAATTATATTTGCAGAAACCTCATTGAAAAATTGAGTTTATCTTCAGCTTGTACCTATGAATCTATGATAAAGGCAGTATATAAATATTGTAATAAATAAAAAAGTACCTTTGCATTGGGAGAGATTAGTGATTTGAAAAAAATTCTGCTGTAAATCAATAATGTGAATTTGAAAAATCCAACTTCTAAAACACTGGTGCATGGGGTTCTGCAAATTAAAGCCATTCACTGATTTAACCCAAGATAGTAATTGATAGTTTTTCTCAAATTACAGGCAGCACTAATTTGTGCCTTTAAAAATGTTCTGCTGTGAAAAACAGTTTGAAAGAAATTGTAATATGTTGGATTCATAAAGATAGGCAACAGAAATGAAGAGCGGCATACAACACCATTATTAGCTGCAGTAATTTGTCAATTTATATAGCGTATTTAAACCCTCCAAAGGATTTTGTCACTCTAGCCTTGACATAACAAAAGCACAAATGAGTCTAAAAGGAATGTTCTCAGCTCTCTTACCATAAAGAACTATTGAGGTTGAAAGACACTTTCCTCGGAGTAAGACCCACTGAACACAGTGGGGCTTACTTTTGAATAAACATGGTTAGGATTGTGCTCTTATCTATCTACAGTATTTATATACCGCTTTTCAACTAAAAACTCCACAAAGTGGTTTACAAAGAAAAGACAAAATTAATAGCTAATTAATAGCTAATGGGTCCCTGTCCTAAAAGGGCTCACAATCTAAAATGCAAAAAGAACACCAGCAGGAGCCACTTGAACAGACATTACTGAGGTGTGGAGGGCCAGTTACTCTTCCCCTGCTAAATAAAAGAGGAACACCCACTTTTAGAAGCATTCTTGAGCTGTAAGTTCCGTGATAGACCCATGACATACTAGGTTGCATAGTTGAGTTGCACCAGCTAGGGAATTTATCATGACCTTTGCTGGATATTCCCCACTACCCAACCACTGAATCATAAAACCTTTAAACTTTCAATCTTGTTGGATATACCAGGTGGTATTAGAGAACTCCTAAGTAAGATCAGCAGGGCTGCTTGGGATACTTGAAAGGCCAAGGCTGTGCTCCCATTCTTGTGGTGATAGATGACTGTCATTCCACTTAGAGATTACTTAGCGATAACAGTAACATAAACTACAGCCAATCTCACCAAAGGACTATGTCAGCATAACTTGTGATCCACTCCTTTAAGTCCTGTTTTCGCATTGCTCAAGCTACACCTTCATTGTATGCAATGGATGGAAGTGGCCAGTGGCTCCATATTTATGCCATACTCACCTGGGCATTATGCTGATTCAAGTAAGTTGGCAGCAGGGGTGGACTTTGGGCATTGTGGAGGAGACTCAGGACAAGGAGAACAAGTAAGGGAAGCAGGCTGAAGCAGCAAATTAGTGGCAAATGAGCATGCTATATATTATCCTGTATTTTTCAACCCACTGCACTGCCTCTTCTCCTTGGAATTACCGTATACCTGCAAAAATGCTGAAGTAGGTCCAAGGATACTAATCGGAGGATTATCAGGTAGCCTGTTATGAGGTAAACAAATATGTTTGGTCCCCACTCAGTGGCTTCCTGATGGTCCCTCCCCACCACAGCATGCAGCATACACTCCATCAGCATGGTTGCATGGCAGAAGAATTCGGGGGGATAGGATTGGGTTGCTAAGGAATGAAGGAACAATTCCCTACAGAGCAGTAGAAACGACGCACTTCTTGCAAATAGACCTAATTAGTGAGACCAGCATCATTTCCTACTGACTGGGCCAATGCATACCAAGAAGCATTAATTATTCAGTCATTACAAGGCATACACTGACATCTATTTAATTGGAATCTTCTTTGAAAATCCAGACCTAAAATAATTGAAAGCATATACATTTTGCTGCTTATTTCCCTCTTTGTCAAGGTATCCCGCTTCGGCTTCATAACTACATTCAAACCATGTATGATACATGCAAAACAAAAACTGACTGACACTTCCTGCAAACTTTCTATTCTGCCCTCTTTTTGAGGCAAAATCATTTTGTACTCTCTATTGTATTAAATTCCCTTATGTCTTTTCAGAGTATAAGTGCAGCTCAGTTTCCTTTTTTTGCTAAACAGGACCATGGCTGCAATCCTAACCTCCACTCAGTCCAGCATAAAGCGCCGCATAAGTACTGTGCTGAACAGTGGGTGTCACAAAAGTGGTGCAGAGATCTTCGCCACTCCTGGGGGAGCATTAGGGCACAGTCCAGAGTAACTACGGGGAGTCCTTGCTCCAGTGTAAGAACAATTTACTCTGGATTGCAATATGAATTTCCCCTTAGGTTTTCACTAGGTTGCGCCGTAACTACGGGTGTACGTAATGTCTCTTATGTGCTCCTGTAGGGTTAGGCCAGTGCATAGATATACACTTCTTCAATAAAGGACGAAAGACCTCATAGGGTCTATGTGATTTTGCAAGGCAAGACACACATATTTAAAAGGTATATTCGACATAGGGATATAAAGGAGATGAGGGCACAATCCTAAGAAATTTAGGCCGGCCTAACTCACCTGGTCTATCTTTCTCTGATGATGTGGGGAAGTTGGCCTATGCCTATGCATTAGCCTAACACCCCCCACCAGGAGTGGGGCAGAAGTGTCTCTGCACCACTTCTGTGACACCCCCAGTTCAGCACAGGACTTATGCCAGGGTTTAGGACAGCCTAAATTGAGCTTAAGATTGCAGTCTGAGAGAAAGATGATTGAATGATTGATGCTCTCAACCCCCAATTTCTTTGTGTCTACCTTCTTTTCTCCAAAAAGGACTCCCAGTACTAAGGTTAAAATACAAACAATAAATAAAACAAATTTCTGATGCACCCTCTGAAGTATTTTATCTATATTCCTTTATTTATAAATAATATTCAGAGAATAAAATAAAACAGAGATACAGGCTACAATCGGGGTGGGCCTACTTGCCCGAACCAGATCTTCCGGTTCAGGCCTACTTGCCCGAACCAGATCTTCCAATTTCCCTGCTGCTGGCGAACCGCCAATGGCAGGGAAAGTCAAAAAGGTTCGCGCCGGCCGCCATCTTTTTCAAATGTGCACTGCGCAAGCGCCAACGTTGACATTTGTGCAGTGCCTGCTCTGCGTTGCACAGGTACTACGCAAGCGTCAACGTGACACTTCCGCAGTGCTGGCCCTGAAGCTGGCAGGCCCTGAAGATACAGGCTACGTTGATGCTTGCGCAGTGCCTGCTCTGAAGCTGGCTTGCCTTCAGTACAGGCACTGCACAGGCACCAATCTCTCCCCGTCCCTGACCCCGCCCCTGGCCCCGGCCTGGCCCCTCCCACTTCCAGCAAACCGGATCTTGGGCCGGGCCAGGCCTACCCCGGCTACAATCCTGAAGTGCACTTGGGCTAGCCTATCTATCACTAGTCTGGCTCAATTCCAAGGTGGGCCAGCCCAGTTATACCAGAAAAGTTTGGGCCAACATAAGTCAACATAGGCTAAACAAGTCAGATGAACCTGGGCCGGCCTAGCTGTGCCAGCCTATGCAATTCAGGAAAGGCATGTTGAGGGCATGTTCAGCATTTCCTAGACCACTGCACTTAGGCTGTAACCAGAGCCTTTTTCCAGGGCAGAAATGCCCTCTTCCATCTCCTCAAAGTTCTATCATTTCCGGAGCAGGAATAAATCTGAGATGAACTATAGGGGTCCATGATAAGGCAGAGTAAAAATGGAAGCACTGGCAAAAATTTTGAGTTCTTAGCCACCCTAACTGCAACCCCTGCCTCTCAGCTTCAGGATATGGCACAACTACAACAGCCCATCAACCTCTGGTTACAGGACAACTTCAGCAATCCAGCCACTTCAATAATCCCCTTGGCATCCACCTTCCACTACAGGTACTGCTGTGCTGCAGTCTCATGCTGCAGCTGTCAGGGACTTCTGAGCTTCCTTATAAGGCAGGCACCACAGTTGTTCCTTGTTCAGTGTGATCTGAGGCAGGTCTCCTTGGGAGCAAGTCCTCCCCAGGTGCCACATACTTGGTACTCAGCAGCCTGTGGATTTGCACAACTTTCTGCTCTGGATACAGCCAACTTGGGACATCCCAGCTGAGCCATTGTCACTGCCCTAATTCTGGATTGCAACCATAACAGCATTGAAAGTTATATGGCATTGCAAAACTCTATATTTACATTTCTTTAGTCTCATATCAGTTCCTACAACCTAGTAATCTGTCTTAGGCACAATCCAGAGTAACTATGGGGAGTCCTTGCTCCGGTGTAAGAACAATTTGCTGTGGATTGCAGTATGAATTTCCCATAGGTTTTCATTAGATGGTGCAGTAACTACGGGTACACGTAATGTCTCTTACGTGCTCCCGTAGTTACTCTGGATTGTAGGGCCAATCTATAGTTGTATTTAAAAATACCAATAAAAAGAGAAAAAAGTGATAAAAAGTTATAGAAAAAATTATCTATTCATCAAATCCAAGATGAATTTGACTCATATTCCCTTTCTCGTACAAAAAGTCCATGGTTTCCAATTGTCCATAAAACTGTCCTTAAGAAAAGTTGTAAGTTTGACAAGCTCAGCAACATCCAATAACTTGAGCCACCTTTCTTCAATGGGTGATATCTCTGATACTTTCTAATATTTGCATATAAAATTCTTGCAGCAGCTGCCATATATAAAAACATAACTTCAGCTTTTTAATGAATTGAATCATCCAACATTCTCAAAAGAAAAACTTCTGGTTTCATATTACTTTAAATATCAACTGCAATTGTTGATGAATCAAAGCGCAGTAATTTTTTGCTCTAGGACGTGTCCACCACATATGGTAAAATGTTCCTTCTTGTCTCTTGCATTTCCAACAGGTTACAAATTTACATATCTTACTGGCCTCTAAGTACCCATACACCTGACATTTCACTTTTAGTCCTATCCTCAAGGCTTACTTGCCATTTCTATACCTTTTTCACATCTAAAGTTTTATCTACCTCTCTGTGAAATATTATTTTTGTCTCTCCCTTTTTTGGAAAATGCCATCGACATTAAAATTTAATTATCTTTACTTTTAAGTCTGGTGTGAAAAAAATAAATGGTGCTTTGCCTGAAAATTGATGGGGAACAGCATGAGATGTGGGGTAGATTGCAGGACAGCTGGCAAGCTTGTAACCTGATGGGGATCATCTGGAACTGTCAATAGTTTGAACTTCAAGTTTGAATTGTTTGAATTGACCTAACATCCTGCCTACATGATCAATATCTAGTGTTACTGATGAGTTTCATACAACCATAACAGACTGTTCCATGAAAAATTATGTGGTATTCCAAATGGAATCCTGTTGTTTAAATCAGCCTTCATTCTGCTGAAAATTCATGATAGCAATATGACATTTTTTTATATTCTTATCTTATTCTGTTCTTGACTTTGACCTCCAAAGCAGTCAGACAACGGGTAACTAAACCTCTTTCCTTTGCAAACTTGACAATATAAGCTTTCAAAGAAGAATGAGCACACTCTGTGAATGGAATTGATAATGAAGGGATATTAAAACAAACTCCGTGTCGTGCTCTACTACATGCCACATTCATTTGTAAAGATGATTTCCGTTAAGAAGGAGACAATGCGTTTTAGCACAGAGGTAAAATGTTCATTCAGTTCGTAAACAAACCACTTCCAGCAAGCATGAATCCAAACAAACATCAATAAGAAATTTATATCAACTCTGATCTTCCAACAATATTGTCATCTCCAAATCCTTATGACCTTTCTCAGAATTGAATTGGCAAAAAACTACTTCTATCTGCAATGCTATAGGATCATTATTTTCATAGACTTGCACATTTCTTTAAAAAATCAGTTACATGCAGTCGTCTGTTTTTTCTTGATAATGATCAAATCAGTAGTTTCTGAAAAGTACCTGACCCACAATCAGGACTAGATTTTAGATCATCTGGGTCATGGCTGCTACACTCTTCTTATAAGTGCACTCATCAATAACTCATTGTGAACAGCTGGGTACTCCTCACTGCTGTGAAGTTACAGGGTTGGGGAAGAGGCCACACTCCACCACACTCCTTGAACTTTGATTTTGCTTTTGCTTGAGGGTGTGGAGTATGCAAGTATGACTTGGAATGTTTGAAAGGATTCGTGCTTGCAAACTTGATGGCAATGAACATTACTATTAGCACGATTATATGTCAAATTTAATTACAATGTTTACTGCAGTGATTTTCAACCAGTGTGTCATAGCATACTTGTGTGCCACAGATAGTCCTCAGGTGTGCTGTGGGAATTTGGAGAATGACATTCATTAATATGAAAAGTGGGGTTTTTGAACAGTCTGGAGTGCCTTGTCAATGGTAAAAACAATTGATGGTGTGCATTGACAATTTCAGTGCCTTGTTATGTGTGCCGTGAGATGAAAAAGATTGAAAATCACTGGTTTAGTGCTTTCTGATGCATAAAGGCTTTCAAATGTAGTCTCTTAATAAAGTCTTTACAACTACTTTGTGCAATGTTAAGGAAATATTAATATATCCACATTGCAGCAGGGCAACTGAGGCAAAGATTGAGTGACTCACCAAAGACGACCTGGCAAGTTCACAGTAGAGATGGATTTTCAACAGGGGTTCCATATGTCTCCTCATTCTCTGAGGGTGCTATCCTAACTTAGGCCGGCACAACTCATTGGTTTTCCTGTTCCTGTGGTGAACAGTCTACGCGCTCTTCTTGCAGCCACTTAGAATGTGGTCGATGGTTTCATCCACTTCTTTGCAGAGCTGGCATTTTGGGTTATGGGCTGATTTTTCAATTCTGACCTTGATGGCATTTGTCCTGATTGCCTGTTCTTGGGCAGCAAGTATCAGGCCCTCCGTCTCCTTCTTCAGTGTTCCACTTGTGAGCCACAACCAGGTGTTATCCTGATCAACTTTTCCTTCAATCTTGACAAGGAATTGGCCGTGCAATACTTTATTCTGCCAACTGGCAGTCTGAGCCTGAATTGCACTATTGCGATATTCATAGTTGGTCTGCTGCACTTTCAACAACTTCCTCTTGCTGACTTCAATCAAAGCTTGCACATCATCTGCTAGGGCATGTTTTTCTTCTTCCACCGACTGCTTCACTTGCAAAAGTCCTCTGCCCCCTGATCTTCTAGGCAGGTACAGCCTGTCAACATCACTACATGGATGTAAAGCATGGTGGTCATTAATTTCCTTGTTTTCCTGTCCAAGTTGTTGTTGTTGTTGTTGTTATGTAGATCACAGTTGCCAGGTGTTTGATTAGAACTGGCTCTATTGTAATTCAGTTCCTATCAAAGGAACAAGGAATCACAAAGGTATTGTCTCAACATGTGTGAAGTCCTAGGAATGCTGCTTTTTGGAACTGGGCAGTTGTAATCTTTACAGTTACAAAAAGCAGCGCTCCCGTTACATGTTATTTATTCATTTATTTTATCCTGACATTGAGTCCTTCCCAAGGACCTGGAATGCCTGGTTCTTATTCTATTCTGATTTCATAAATATTGTTGCAGAATGTAAGCTGTCCCCAGTAAAGTTGCTGATGGTAAAGTCTGGTAACATCTGGCAAAGATGGTAATGTCTGTGGCCCCAATGCTGTTCAGGTGCTCTTTGAAGTGTTTTGGAATAGCACTGTGAGTACCAATCACCACTGGGATCACTCTGGTCTGCTTTTGCCACAGTCTTTCAGTTTCTATTTGTAAATCTTTCTACAGTGGCGCCTCATGTAACAAGTTTAATTCATTCCGGAGGCATGCTTCTTATGTGAAATGCTCTTTACATGAAGTGGATTTCCCCATAGGAAATAATGAAAACACAGACTATTGGTTCCACAACCCAAAAAATATTCACGTAAAAATATTAACTGTTTATAAAAATGATCACAAAACACTGTAATATAACACAGTACAAAACACTGTGACATACAGTAACACACAAAACTGCAATAAAGAAAATTCTGTAAAGTACTGAACTGTACTGTACCTTCGAAAACCTTCATAGCTGGTGTGAGGGTTACAGAGAGGGGGTTGACTTTGGCTGCAATCCTAAAGACACTTTCCTGGGAGTAAGACCCATTGGACACAAGTCTGAGTAGACATGGTTAAGATTGTGCTCGTTCACTATCACTAATGGAATCACTGCTATCTATTGGTTCAATGGAATCTTTGGGTGCAATCCAGAGTAACTATGGGAAGTCCTTGCTCCGGTGTAAGAACAATTTGCTCTGGATTGCAAAATGAATTTCCCATAGGTTTTCACTAGGTGGTGCACGTAATGTCTCTTACGTGCACCCGTAGTTACTCTGGATTGTAGGGCAAGTCTTTTTGTGCAACTAACATTCCCAAGCTGCTGATGGGGAGCAGCACTAGAACACTGATAAGGCACACCTTCCACACTGCCACACACAGACCCCACATTCAAACCTGGCTCAGGCTGCTCCCCTCAGACTCTCCATGAGTTCCCTGACCATGGAAGCCTATTCCAAACTTTGCCCAGGGCCCCACCGTAGCTCAAGCTGGTCTCCTTGTCCTGTCTGTGAGTTCCCTTGCCATGGAAGCCTGTTCCAAACTTCCTCAGAAGGGCTCTTTACTCAAGACAGTGCTTTTTATGCAAGTCAAAATTTCTGAGAAAATTTTGCTTTTTATACAAACACTCTTTATTCAAGTCACACTTTACTCAAGGTACCTTGAGTATAATATCTTGCTTATTTTTTCAAGTTATTTTTCTTCCACTCTGCAATCACCTGGGATTGATATATTGATTATTTTTACTTGTTTTTTCTTTCTTCTCAACTATTGTTATATCTGGTTTATTGTGAGGTAGATGTTTGTCTGACTGTAGTCAGAAATACCATAATATCTTGACATCTTCATTCTCAAGGACTTTTTCAATTTTGTGGTCCTACCAGTTTCTGGCTGAAGATAGCTTTTATTTTTTCCACAGGTTCCACTGTAACATTGTTGCTACTTTGTCATGCCTTTGTTTCTTCAGCTTCTTTGCCCAACCTGCATTTTGTATCATTAGATGGTGTGGACAGTATTTCAGGCATCTGGTAAATGCTCACAAACAGCACACTCCTAACCAATTTAAACTGGCATTTAACTCAGCTATCTCCCCATTCACATATTGGTGTGGGGAAGTTGGCACTTATCCCCCCCCCCCCGGAGTCACACAGCAGTGCCTTACAACACTTTTATGCCATCGCCAGGATAGCATAGGATTTATGCTGGGACTTATGCCATCTTAACTGGGGTCCCATTGTAGTCTCAGTCTGATATTTAGTCCAAACATAGGTTTACCTCCTAATCTACCATTTGTGAGATCTAGGCTTCTTTATGAGATAAAATGCTGTTTATCAAATGCAAAATAAATGGCAGTTTTTAAATAAAATCATCTGCTGCTATCAATGGTGCAGCTTAGAAGAAGAAAAGAGTGACTATTAAAAACATGCAGATACCGCTTTCCTAGGGCTGGTGGAAAAGCAATCCACTACAGTTATGACTTTATTTTTAAAGGGAGAAATAAAACAATGTCTAAGCATGCTAATGACAAGCCTGTAAAAGCCTTTAGGATGAGAACTGATGTAGGTATAAACTGTCAGAAGTTGCCCATATCTTCTCTTAGGCTAAGTGGAAATGGCAAGCTATTAGCTTCAGAAAAGAGAATTAAGGGAATTAGGTCCACAAGCATAATGTATTTGTTAAAAAATGTATCTTCTATCACAAAAAAGGTCTGCAGGCAGACGGAACTTCATTGTTACAGCTGATATGGACCAAAGAACTTACTCAAATTGGGATTTGTGAATATTTGTGATGGTTTTGGATAAAGTGACATGTGATACTAAATGTTCAGATTGTACATCTAAGTTTTTGTTTCAGAAAACAGCTCATTGCCGGGGACAAAATGGTTCAATTCTGTGGCACTGTCTGTGGGGGGCAAAAAGGATCACCTTGCACCATATTTTTTTAGTGTCAGCCATGATTTTTTAAATGTTTCCAGAGGTTTTATTTTATTTATTTATTAAATTTATATCCCGACTTTCTTCCCTAATGAAAGGGAACTCAAGGCGGCTAAACAGCAATTACAAAACAATAAAACATCATGTTTTGATCTATTTTAACTGGATTTTGGTTCATTTCATTTTCCCTAGTCCAGTTTCTATTGTTTTAAATGTATTGTATTTTTATTCTTTGAAGTGTGTCCATAAAAAACAAAATACATTATACCACTACGTGATATGGGAACATGCGGCTTAGCAAGAATATCCCCATTTGTCAAATGTTGGTGGCAAATATTTGCCATGCTCCCTAACATTGCTCCCTGTCTTCACTTGTTTCTCTTGTCTAAACTTTTAGTGCAGTGGTGTCAGACCTGTTTCATACAGTGGGCTAAATATCATTAATGGCACCTGCTGAGGGCAGGATGTGCATCATTAAGTAGGAATTGACATCATTAGGCAGATGATGACCAGACACAAAAACTTTGTTCTCACATAAAAGCTTGTTATTTGCAAATGACAGATGAGGAAATGTGCAAAATAAGTTTATCAAGATATCAGAGAGCCAAATTTTTATGGAGGGAGAGCCCTGTTACAAAGTGGATAAACTGCTGGCCTGCAGGTACCATGACAGCCTTGCAGGGCTGTCCAACTTTCAACTTGAGGGCTCTAGGACCTTTAACAATTGTATAGTGGAGAGAAATTCATCAGGTCACAGATCACAAGCTACACCTGCAGAAATTTCCTCTTCTACAGAATTGTTAAAGGTCCAGGAGCTCTCAAGTTGAAAGGTTGGACAGCCCCTGCTTTAGAGGATTTGTAGAATGCAAGATAATTGTCATGCTCCTGGTGCAGAAAACAGAATTTAGGAGCAGCAGAAAAGCTACTAACCAATTTTCCAACCTTGGGGTAAGGACAATGCAACTTCAAGGTAAGAGAACAAGCACTACCTTACCTTTTTGAGGCCTCCATGACTGTCCCTCAACTGCAGGATGAAGCACATGCCCTTTGGCCACAACTATGCCATTGCTAGAAAGTTGGTTAGAACTGCGCAGGAGGTTTCCCCTCTAAAAACATGTCTAGTTTGCTTGTTGCATGAGATTCTTTTTGATGGCTTATAAAATGAAAATCCCTTACCTTATCTATCTTATAAGCATATGTTAAAAAAGAAAATTAGAATTATTTTGATATTATTATTTTGATATTAAATATTTTTCAGGTTATCATACTGTATACTGTATGAGATTCTTATAATTTGTAAAATGTATCTGGGAAAGTTATCTGGCATATATTTGTATCTACTTTCATATTAAAGACATAGTTTTATAACTAACAATAATCCCACAATCCATTTCTCAATTTTTGGCTAACAATTACTGAAATGAAAAAGTATCTTCAGCTGATGAATTAACAAAAATAAATCTATAATTTCCCTTTTAAGATATTATTTTAGAAAGAATTTTGTTATGCAGGGCCAAAATTACTCTTCTGTGAGATTCCAGATAGAGAGGCTTGTGTCGTTAAAATTGGCATTTTCTACTGTCTGGGTATTTCTGTGTTTAAAATGGAAAATGCAATATCATATCACAAATTGCTTATACTGAAGAAGCAGCTTCTATTCCTTCAGCTGCCTCATCAGCTGCATTGCAGCTGAGTTCATCTGAAAATTAAATTACATTATGTTTGTAGGCTTTGATGGGGGAAAAGGCTACCCTGTTATGTCTGGCTCAGCTTCCTTGCCAGTTTCTGTTCTTAATTGGTTTGTAATTAGTTGAAAACTCCAGATGTCAAGATGAAGCTGATAGAAATACCATTTTCAAAAATTACACAACTATTTGTGTCAAGAGTTCTACTTCAGTAATAGTACTGTTGTGAATACATCTTTTTAACCTTTGCAACTGCATACATATTTGTACTTTTTCTGGTCCTACAGGATTGCTGGTTGTCATGGGCCTCATGTGTTCTTTTAACAGGAATACATTTACAGTAGATTATTTTTCTATGAATTGGTGAATTCAAGATCTTCTTATCAATTCTGCTGGGAAAGGAGAATTCTAAACTGCAACTCTACAAATTGTAACCTTCAGGGCTCTTCAGGAAGTAGTATGCACACAAATCTGAAATTCTTGAAATCTGAATACTTAACATTGACATTTACTTGAAGATATGTCCCATTGATTTTCACTGAATGAATACTGTATTTCCAAGTGACTGGAGCCACTATTGTGAAAATATAACTGGATGCATAAAATTACAGCATAAATTCAAAAGTGTTAGCCCCATGTTGTCTTAGAGAATTGCCACTGAAATTTTGAAATTCAAGAACAAAATGGAGATTCATCAGTAGGCAAAATCTCTAAGGGAATTTTGAAGCATCTACAGGAATTTCTTAAGATTCTTAAGAATTGATTTGCCCTGTTGCCCCCACAAATACAGTGCAAGAGGCAGGATTGTTGATTAAAACCGTGCCACATTTATTAATGGATGTTAATCAACACTATTCAGACAAACCCCTATCTCCCAAGTGCTCCTCCCCTGTTTAGTGTAACCTGGCGGAGACAACAGGCAACTATCAATTCCCCCTTCAAGTTCATTCACCATGACTCAGAAGCAGAAACCTGCTACCAGTCTCCACTTCACAACACCAACCCCCAAAAGGTCAAGACAGCTGAATTGTCTCAAGCAGGAAAGGCTTTGTGGGAGACTTTGCAACTCATGATTAATGGAATCTGTTTCTCTGAATCTGAACATAACTTTGGTTCCCCAATGTCTCTTCCTTGGCTCAGGGTACCTTTTTGGCCAGGCTGCTCCTTGCTAGAAATAACAGGAATCATTTGGATTATGATTTTATGTCTTGGATCAGAAAGGAAAGGAGCACTTGTTGCACCCGAGAAAGGCTCCACAGTCCATTCTTTGCCTATATAAGGCTCTCAGGTTTAATCTATGGGATCACAGGATGCAGGAAGGATGTCTTCCTATATATTAGGTTGACATTCCGCTGACCTACTCCTAATTTTGTGCTGCTGCTTCCAAAGGCATTAAAGTTTTTGCATCGCTCCTGCCAATTTTATGAACTATTCCTTAAGGATTGGAGGGGCTATCTGTGGCAGCTGGAATGGGCATAAGCTGTGAGGAGGTTCACAGATTAGTCCCTGGAAATTGTCGGCATATAAGAGTTATGCATTATCATAGAGAGAAAGTTGCTGCTAGTAATTACTGAACATGTATCAAATTTTGCTTTGTGGAGGCTTACTTGATTGTGATAATTTTGTTTTCTTCTTCCAGAAGGAAGCAGTTGGAGGACACCAGTGAGGATGCTTTTTCTGTGGATAGTCCTTCTTCGGAGCCCATAGTCAAGCAAGCTTAAGACGCATCTTAAGCATCTGGCACTTAGCTAGACATGGAAAATGTGAGTTAGACAGGCTGGGACTATTATCCCAGCTAATGCTAATGGCTGTTGGGAATCTCCAAAAGGCATGTTGGAATCTCCAAAAGGCATCGTTTTGCAAAGCATTTGCAAATGAAGAGAGGAGAGTTGTGAGCTCAGCAGGCATGGAGGTATACAAGATCATTGGATAAGTGAAACCCATAGATATGAACCTGCAGATACTAGGGCTGTTATTCAGTGAAGTGATGAAAGAATAAAGAGACCATCCTTCCACACCATCCCAGTGAGAGTCACATGCCCACTTATTCATATATAACAGAATAGCTGTTTGTTTCTGTTATATTACTGTTTAATCTTTTGTCACTTGGATGTATTGTATGTTTTTCCTCACAAGTAGATTCTGACTGAGATTTGTGTGTGACAATCCAATACTGTAAATAACCATAATATTAATTCTGAATAACTTTCCCATAAGTTCAGAAAGCAGAAACACTTTATGAATGTCCAGATTAATTTGCATTCCTAGGTGATATTTGTGGTACACAGGCAAAAACAGTGAAAGCAACAATGAAAATAAAATCCATCAGGAGTCCGAGCATGCAACCTGCTAATTATGACAAACACTCCACATCTTTTGTATGTGAGAAATCAGTTTTGAAGAACCAGATGGTGTTGCTATGGAACTATGTTACTTTGAAAAGCTACAGATGTACAGAATTCATGTGATGTTCTGAAAACTGTCAACCTAAAACCCTTTCTTTAGAAGGGAAAATCAAACAAAGAAGTCCTCACAGAGGAAAAATAAACCTGCATATGTTACAATATCATATTTAATCAAAATTATAGAATAAATGTGAAAGGAAATTACCAACACCCCCCTTTCTCCTCCCCCCCCCCCAAAAAAAATCTTAGGTCTCTTCGGCCTGGAAAAATTGAGGGTATTGTAAATTTGCAGGCTTGTACAAATTAGAACAAGCCTGAATACAAGCAGTCGAAACACAACCTAATACCACTTTAAACACAAACCTAGAAGAGATAGACACAAACAATTTCCTAGGAAAACCAGATGGCTTTCTGCCTATAAAACAGCTCCACAGGCAATACTGGCCTTAGGGACCCAGAAAAAGCTAGAAAACATAACCCTCAAAAGTAGAAAGCTCAAGTAGCAAGAATGAATTTAGAATAGCAAGTTCCTGGATAGTCACAAAAAATACAAGCTTATATCTTAAAAGTATATTCGTTAAGAATTAAACAGCCACAATTATATACCCTTACAAAAGATCTAAAACTCCTGACTGATCTTCAGGTGAAAGGAATCTTATTGATTGCAAGGTACTTGCACTTTCAACTAGAATGGGACCTTCTTTCTTTATAGTGTCCTTGTACTTTCCTTGAGCTCCTTTCATCTGTTGGCACTTAACAACTTCAGTTCTTTCTACACAAAATAGAGGCCACTGCACAAAACTGAGTCCAACCATTGCATAGTCTTCTTTGATTCTTTACAGGAAACAAAAGCTTCCATATAAATATGCTTCAAGTCCCAAAGAGGATTTTCCAAGATAGAACAGATAGGAAGATTCCTATAAGCCAGCTAGGAGGGCTGGAATTATGATGATTGTGAAACATGTAGTACATTCTGGCCAACTCCTTTCAGATCCTTTAAAGGAATATGGGAGAGAGGAGTGCTCATTATTTTACTACAAGGAGGAATTGCAAGGTTTGCATCTGTAAACCCCATCAGCTTACAAGATTCTGAGTCATTTATTCAGCAAAATATCTCCAAGAAGGAGATGAGAGCTCATGGGAAGGTTATCCCACAGAATCACAAGAAATCATAAAGTGGCTGTGAGCACAAGCAAAGCCAGAGTCAGAGGTTAGTTGGTCGACAGCAATGCAGAAAATATAGTGTTCTGCTTCAAAAAGCAGAAGGCTAAGATCACTGCAAGGTGCCCTCCACAACCTGCACAGAGAACGCTGTTACGTATTTTGAACTATACGTATTTTGAACTATATATAAAACAAACCAGAGAGATGAATTGTATGAATGATTTGTGAATGGGTGGAAAATATTGGTGCTCATGTGAGAAAGACCCAGGGAATCGCAACTTGGCTTTTGGAAGAAACATTCATTTTGAGAGCCTCTTGCATAGAGAACATTCCAAATAGAGTCAATTCCCACTTGTGTTTTGTTGCTAGCATTTTGTCAAAGCCCTAGAGTAACATGCTTGAAAAAATGGAATCACAGATCACTAGTTTAATAGAAATAAAGTAAAGGAGAGGTATATCAATGCATTTTTTTCTTTTACATAGCTGAGAGAAAGAATGGGTTTATGCTGTAGTGAGAAAAGGACAAGAGGAAGGGTGAGTTTATGAATATTTTGCTGTAAGCAAGCACAACATGTTCACTGCTTCTGTAGCGGTGTGAAGGCAGTAACTAAGGTACATATGTAAGATAATTCAGGCAGTAGTTAAGGAAGGTATCTGAACTTACTATTTCTGGGGTGTGCAAATGGCAACATTACAGGAAAAAGCAAGAAAGTGCAAGAAAGTGGCCTCTCTGCCCTGCTTCTCTTTATTACTTATGATACCCCTCCCCCCAAAACCCCCATTCAAATCATACATTATAGAAAACAGTAGCAGCAAAACACTTAATCAGAGCAACCAGAATCAAAACTCTCACAGCCCAATCCTATAACTGCCTACTCAGAAGCAGGTCTCAATCGGTCTTATTTCCAGGAATGTGGATAGGATTGCAGCCTTAGGAAGTAGTCCTATATAGTGGTACCTTGCTTAACAAGTGCCTTGCATAAAGAGCGTTCCACTTAAAGAGCAAAAATTTCTGTGTAGTTTCGCTTTGCTTAAAGAGCATTTTTCGCATAAAGAGCAAACATTTCTATGTAGTTTTGCTTTGTTTAAAGAGCATTTTTCGCATAAGGAGTGCCCATTGGCTGGGCTCCCTGTCCTTCTCCCTGTCTCTCCCCAGCATTGGCTGGGCTGAGAGTGTGAGGCTGGACTTTCTCCCCCCTGTAGTACATGAAAGAGACCATCAGGGAAAGCAGAAGTGCTGAAAAGCCTCTTCATCAGGGGAACAAAGATGGCTGCTCTTCTCCTGCAGCCAGAGAACTTGGTCAGCCCAGCCTATGCGGCCTCCATAAGGCAGGAGGGAATACTCTCTTGCACCCCCCTCTGCAGCCCCCTCAAACAGACCCCTTGCCCCCAAGGAAGCCCCCCTGTCTGGAACCCTTTACAACCACCCCTCTGCCCCCACTACCTTCCCTGCCTGCACTTTTCCTTTCCTGTGAGTAAGCCCCAGTGGATTTAATTGGGCTTGATTTTGAGTAGACAGCATAGAATCTTGCCCTTCTGATGTTGCTGTGCATGCAAAATGCAGCCTACACACTTACTACTCACTTACCTGTGAGTAAGCCCCAGTGAATTTAATGGGGCTTGATTCCGAGTAGATAGCATAGGATCTTGCCCCTCTGCTGTTGCAGACTGCCTGTCTAGATCTCACATACAGAGAGAGAGGTTCCTTGTGAAAGTTGCTCAGAAAGACACCAGTGACTCTTAGTGAAAATCAGTCATCCTTGCCCATACAGGATTTTCTTTTCTTTTTTATTGTACAGAATATTACAGTGTTTTATTACAATAATTGTGGTCTATATTATATTATAGTGCTGTGGGTGGCGTAAGCGGTTAAGACACTGTGCCTGTTAACCAGCAGACCAGGGTTCAAGACCCGGGTCGGCCCCACAAGACAGGGTGAGCTCCTGTCCTTAGCCCAGCTCTGCAACGCCAGCTGGATCCAATCGTATTGGCTCTGCCTTTCCATTGGAGTAATTCAGTGGTGTGGAGAGGGGGGATTTGCTGCTTGGGCCTATCCTACATAGTAATCCAACCCAGGCTTTCATGCTTTGCATGCAGTGTATGCAGCACTGAGCACGATACCATAGTCTTTGAAGACTGACGGACGCCTGCTTTTTTAGTGTTTTGAATTCAATTCCAGTGTTTTGTCATCATTTTTACATATTTTGGGGATTGTGGAACCAATCATCTGAGTTTCCATTGTTTCCTATGGGAAAATCTGCTTCACTTAAAGAGCATGCCTCCGGAATGAATTAAGATCTTTAAGTGAGGCACCACTGTACATACATTCTTAGGAGTAATCCCCATTGAACACAACAGAATTTGCTGCTGAGCACACATGAACAGGATTGGACTCTAAAATCTAAATCAAGAGAGCCCAGAAAAATGCCAGCACAAGAAGCTACAACTTAATCTCCAGTAAAGGGAGCAGGTCTGATGCATATCAAGTGGTAGGAAATTTAAAATGGTACTGCCATTGAGATTGTATTCTTTTGAGTTACCACCTCCGGCCTTGGATCAGAAGAACTTGGGATATACCTTTCCATCCAGAACTTGGTGAATCTATCCAATCTGGCAAGCATCCCATGCAAGTATCCCATGTCTTTGCACCATGTGCAATTCTAAGGACACTATTACAGACAATTGATTCTGAGGCATCTTATTCTAATGCTCTTTGAGGGAGCAATCCCAATCAATTTAGGCCATAACAAATCACTCATCTCTCTCTCCCATAATGGCGTGGAGTGGTGTGTGCTAACCTGACACAAGAGTGTCACAGAAGTGCCTTGCAGCACATTTGCAAAAAACCCCAGCCAGCATGGGACTTCTGCCAGGTCATCTGCCAGACTAATTGGGGTATGACTGCAGCCTCTTTGAGATTTGCACACTACCTATACAGGAAGGGGTCAGTTTTGTTGCCTCTGGGGGCTGAAAGGTTTTGAAACTGTAGAAAAAAAAAAAAGGTATGAAAAGGATGACAAGTATAAACAGTCTCAAGACATAATCAAAATGCAGTGCAAACAAGAGGCTTCAGATGGAAAGTCACACTGCTTTATCTGACAGTTGATCCTGTCTCATCCCTCAAATCATCCTGACTGTTGGTTAATATTTTTATTAACTACATTATTTTTCTTCTTTGAGCTACTGATGTTTTACATGGCAAAAACATATTGCATTCTCTGGCTGGTACCACCTCAGGCTATGATCTTGTCAGACCTCATCAACTAAGGAGTGCTCAGCCCAGGGTTCCCAGACCTCCAGTTTTTTCTGGAGGCCCAGGAAACTGGAGTCCTGGACCAGGGGACAGGGAAGGGGCCTTGGTCCTCCAGAAAATGGAGGGGCAGGGGGGTGCTCTGGGTGGATTAGGGACTGCCCCAGGTCAGCATAGTTTAGTATTGGCAGACCAGGCAGCTGCTTCCTTCAATAGTGTGGCTGTGGAGGCATCGCAGCTCAAATCAGGAAGCAGTGCTTATTTAAAGGTGCAATCCCCCAGAGTACCCTCCCACCAGGCACCAGCAGCTTCCCAAGGAAGCCCAATCCCAGCCATGTCTACTCAGAAGTAAGCTCATTAAGTCAATGGAGGTTACTCCTAAGTCAGGGGGGTCCTTGCCTATGCAGCCCAATCCTATCCATGTCTACTCAGAAGTAAGCCCATTAAGTCAACTGAGCTTACTCCTGAGTCAGGAAGGATCTTGCCTATGCAGCCCAGTCCTTCCCTACTTACCACTCCCACCTCCCTTTCCACTCACTTGCATGTGTTGTGTTGATGCAAACTGCTTAGAGAGCCTCTTACATGTCTGGGTCAGAATCATGCATGTTAAGAGGTTTTGAATTTTAAAAGTGTTGAAATTAAGTACAAGAAAGCTATATGAGTATTTTTGCTTTATTTTAACATGTCCTACATTTATCCTACATTTTTTCGGGATGCCCTACTTTTTTTTTAAACCCGGTAGGAATTTTGGCTTGGGGTACAGGAATTTTGGGGGACTTGGCAGGAAATTTTGGGTTCGGCATCTGGTCACCCTGGCTCAGCCTGCTGAGAATTAAGTCAACAGATCTGTAAGACGCAGTGCAACTTTGGAGGGAGCAAAAAGGAGCTTGATATTAAAAGCTTTCACTATCTGCTTTCAGGTGGAACGGGAGGGGGGTTCCCTATTACGCTTGTACTGTTGATTTTAATCCAGAGATCTGGGTAAGAGAGATCTGAAAAGATAGTTTCTCTCTTGGATCAGTAAGTATTCCACAGCTCAGTCGATCACAATTAAGATGAATATCAATTTCTTCCATTAATGATCTTGCATGGCAGTGACAGCAAGCTGCTAATCACACTTTATTAGCTGTGCTTAATAACTCAGTGCAATGTAATGCTGCCAGTTGGTTATCCATGGTTTGGTGATCAGGAGGATTCTTCTATCTGTCGCTGATGCTTGTTGCTCTGCACTACTTGTACATTCACTCTTCCCTTTCAGTTCTGGAGCTAACTGTGGTTAGGTATATATCTGTACCAGTGACAAGGCCAAATGTTAACTAGTCCAAACCTCAGACTGCAAACATTCAGCAAGTTACAGTTTGTGGTTTGGCATTCACTATTGCAAGTGTTAATACTATATAATGTATTAATAGCAACAAGTAACATGATGCTAATCATAACTTCAGAAATTAAAGGGAAGGATGCCTTTGCAAGCAATTTATGAGTGGTGCTCCCAATCTTTAAAACTAGAGTTAATCAAGGCAATGTTTGCAGCAATTTATTTTCATTTTATTTCAAAACAATATTTAAAGGATTTCCTTTTCTGAGTTTCCTCTCCTCTGCCCACATTTATTTTCCCTTCAGAGCACGGATGCCTACAGATATGCCAGTTCCCCATTTTTCACATTTTAAAGTCTGGGTGTGATGTAACTTCTGGGGTCATATTGTACCTTTAATCGTGAGTAGGTGAACTTGTTTTAGATAATTGGAAAAGGCAGGCTGAGAGGAATCTGATCCCGATTTAATAAATGCACACCTTACCAGGCAACCCACAAGGAAACTTCTCCTCCAAGCTTCACTGCATTAAACCTTTTTGAAAGTGAGACTGCACAGCCATTTTACTCGTGAGTAAGCAAAGTTGCCTTGGCTGGTGTGGAAGGTCATTCTAGGGAGTGTAGGCTTCCAGAATGGTCCTGATCATATGCACCTGGAGCTCAGCAAATGCTCCATAATGCAGCATGTGAGTCTTTTCAGCATATGAGTGTTTTCAGTATTATTTTGTCATGTCCTACATTTTGCTTGGGTGCAGTGGTGTGAATGGTGGTGTGTTGGTGTGAGTGGTGCAGGCTGCACCGGATGATGCACCACTGCAGGGAGATGCGATGGTGGAGTTTGACACTTGAATAGCTGGCTAAGGTGCACTGCACATGTCCAGGTCTATACAGGCAGAACAGCAGCTCCTGGCTGGCAGAGATGCGGCAGAGACACGGTAGGCAGAGGCATTCCTCTGCTCTAAGGAGGAGCAGGCTGCTCCTCCTTAGAGAGGAGGAAGCCTCCTTTGAAGCAGGTACACCACTATGACATGCGCACCCTTCCTGGGACTGTGCAGGAGCCGAAGTTGGCACATGTGCTGTACTTTTCTGAAGCCAGTCAGCTTCAGAGGAAACTGCATAGGAGCCAACTCTAATGCCTGCCCAGGAAGGGTGCGCACGTCATGGTGGTGATGCGCTCTCCCCTGCACCGGGTGACGCACACTGTTGCGTTGCCCCTGCTTGGATATCCTACATTATGGGGGCCTTGTCCTCTTTTTTCGTTATGGCATATGGTCACCTTGACTATACTGCCCTTAAGGTGCAGCAGTTAGGCCAGCCTAGAAGCCTCTTACCCCTGTAGATTTGGCCTAACTGTCAGCTCAAGATATGGCCTACTTAGGCCAGCTTTGCTGGGCCATTCTCTCTAGTCTCAGGCAGGATTGCACCCTATAAAATTCTTTATCATTCCACTTATCTACAGTTAACCATATACAGGAAAGGCAAAAACCTTTCCCCATCTACCAAGGATGCTGGAATTTCATGGTGCCAAAATTCTGAGGCAGAGTCTTTAATAGTTTCTTTTCCAATTCCTTCCTCCTCATATTTTATTTCTTAGGAGACCAATGAACTGTACATGTTATCCATTGGTTCAGAGCAAAATCCATTTATTTCCCCACTACCCCGTCTTCCGAAAGCGTAACAGTGTGGTGCGTCCAGACAGCTCTGCTATTGTCTTAGCTAGTAAGTTGTCCTAAGACCCACATACAAAAGGTGCAGACCTTTTGTATGTCTCCAGTGTTTGTTTACAGGTGAGCCCATTATGAAAATAGAGACAGAATCCAAGACAGGTAGCCCCACTTGGCACAGCTGATTGACTTTAATAGGTGCTGATTATGCTGCTCATATTGCATGAAATTAAAAAGCTTACAAATGTTATGAGCCATTACCCTTCCATTTAAGGGAGCTTATGACATGTTAGCAACATTTAATGAAATTCTTTTCAATATGCTACAGGCAGCAGCAATGAGATTGCACTTTGGAATGTTGCTTGTGAAATTATTTTCAAGAAAGTTTGTATACCACAAGTACATCCCCTCTTCTCTATCAGGGTCTGAACAGACTTTCAGTAATGAGTTAGCCTTTGGAAGGAAGAAAACAGTTTTGTCCTTTCTGTACTTCCCCAGTGAAGATTCAGACACTGTGGCTGCTGAACATATGGAAAATTAAATGTATTTGTGCAGGTTAGGATTGCACCCACAGACTAGTAGAAAAAAACTGCCCTGACCTCCTGTCTCCTCCCTCTCTCCCTTTACACAGAAGGAAGTGGTACTACATACAGTGTATCTATAAGCACCTTGTTAATGTCTTCAAAAACAGTGGTGCATTTCAGAATCTTTCTTCATTTCAATCAGGGTTCAGGGGAAGCTGCAGCTCCTCCTCACAAGCACCACTCCCTAAGTTTACCCCAACTTATAACAGGATCATGGAAAAGACCATGATTTTTAGTTAAAACCCAGCACTCATCCTAAATGTGATTTTGCCTTTTAGGTGAGTACTTACAATAGTCCAGTAATAGTTAACCTCTGCTATCTGGGCAAGAGACACTCTTTCAAGTGGGTGTTCCTCCTTTATTTAGCAGGAGGAGCGTAACTGGCCCTATACACCCCAGCAATGTCTGTTCTAGTGGCTTCTGCTGTGTTCTTTCTGCATTTTAGATTGTGAGCCCTTTTGGGACAAGGACCCATTAGCTATTAATTAGCTATCAATTTTTTCATTTTCCTGTGAACCTGTGAATTTTGTGAACTTTTTGGTTGAAAAGCAGTATATAAATACTGTAGACAGATAAACAATGTATACCTTAAAAATCTATTTTGCATAGAAAGCAGGTATATTTACTCCAAATCCAACCCGCTTCTGTCTGTACACCTCCACTTCCACCACCAAAAATGCCAAGAACGAATAAGCATCACTTTTTGATGTTCATGTGATGTAAAACTGACTGATGGGATGCTGGAGTAAGATAGAATTAAGGTTCTGATTTTATCCAACACTCCAGCACTGATATACTTGTGTCAATGGAGTGTCATTTTTCAGTGGGAGGACAATCACTGACCCCTTCTCAAAGTAAGATGATGTGTGACTCTTTTCTCTGGAGTGCACTGTGGCTGCATTGATACTGGAAATTTAGTTAGGATCGGGTTCTAAGACTTTCTATAGGATCCCAGGAACATCATGGGGTGTCAATGATAAACTGACCTTATTTACAATCGATAAACTGATTGATTTCCACAGCATTAAGGCAGAAAATTCCACATTTGTCTAACAATTTATGTGCTGTTGTTGTTATGGAAAAGTGCATTTAAAAACTTGGAAAAGTGCATTTAAAAAAAATTAAAATCAAAAGGAAAAAATCAATGAAGCTGCCTCCTAACAACTGTTTTCTTTTAAGGAAGGATCCCATAAAATGACTCTCTTAAATTCAGCAACTAGAGAACAGTAGACTGGAGTCTACAGGACGGCTTCCACAATTTCCTTGCACATAAAATTAACAACTGTACTGTTACGTGCAATTTTCAGTCAAAGTTTGTTTGTGCAATTTATAAAAGCAAGCAGATGGTTCGTGCAATAGTCTTCAATAAATTACAACAGTTAGAAAGACAGTTATGTACCAAGAACAGCAAAGAATCTGAGCTACAGATGGGCTTATAGATGACCCTTCCAATTTTTAATAATCTCTGTAATTTATGTGTGGGCAAGAAATGCAAAGATGCTTAACGTGCCTTCTTGAGGAAACACAAATCACTTCGATTTACTTGGGCAATGCTTCATGGTACAGTTAATTTCTTAATTAAAGACAGCAAGATGTTCATGTTCCATGCAAGTGCATAGAAAATAATGTCTAGTGTGCAATATGTTCAGTAGGAATTTTCAGACACGGCTTGCATGTGGTGAACTCGTTGCATCCATCATTTTTTCTGTAAACCAAGGAAAAAATGTTAATCACTGTGAAGACTGAGAAATCATGGAAACTCCCCAGCTCATGTGTTGCTATTCGACTGCAGCTTTTACTCCAATACCTGGTCAAGAATGACTTATAAGGATTTATTCTTTTCATTTTTTAAAACAAAAATGCCTTCCCTTAGTACTATGCCAGTTCTATGTAGACAATGTTTGAATACAAACACAATATTATGAGAAAATCCTCTTTGCAGGTTTAACTTGTCTACATAATATGCTTCTGGATACTTTTTCCTCACTTGATGAAGTGTGGAATGAACTGCTTCTGGCAAGACACCCTGACCCAGTGGTACTCTGGCATTTCAGCCCATGATCCCCTTTCAAACTTATAAATCTGTCTAGGACCCCCATTCAAACTTACCAGGGTGTGACATCATTCTGATGAAAAAACTCCTGTCTACTCAGAAGTAAGTTTCATTGTGTTCAATGGGATCCCCTTACCCAAGGTCGTGACCTCACAAGAAAGTCCTGACCCCCACTTTGAGTACCACTGCCTACCCTAACTGAATATCTGGTGCTATTTGCACACAGCTCTATAATAAAAAAAATTTTAAACCACAAATCACACCAATTAGCTCTTAGAAAAACAACAAGGAATGTAGATCCAGTCTAACGTAGTATCTCTTCACCACAATGGTTTTGTGCATGTGCAGCCTGGCTGTCAGGGTTGTTATGTGGTTAATATTTCTATTTATTTTGGCTCGATTTAAAGTATGCAGGATACACACATTGTAAATGTTCATGGTGCCTGGCAACTGCCTCGAAAATGAACAGCATTCACATGCTTTTAACAATAGTAGTAAATAGGACTTACTCCTAGGTAAGAATGAGTAGAATTGCAGTCTAACCCTGCAATCCAGAGTAACTGCGGGAGCACATAAGAGACATTTACATTGATGTAGTTATGGTACCACCTAGTGAAAACCTATGGGAAATTCATATTGCAATCCAGAGCAAATTGTTCTTACACCAGAGCAAGGACACCCTGTAGTTACTCTTGATTGCTCCCAAAGATTGTTAAAATTTCCTGCTTGATGATGTCGTTTCTGGTTATAACATCAATTCCAAAGGATCCTGAGGATCCTGGATCCTCATTCTAAAAAGTGGGCCATGGTGTTAAAAGTTTGAGAACCACTGCTCTTAAGGAAAGATATACATGAACATGTTTTTTATATGCATTCTGTTAAACCTTCATATGGTTCATCTCGGTTGTGATTGTAAAGAGAGAATTTATATCCTGTATATTTGGAATTAGCTGGGAAGTTAGCTTGGGACAACAGGGCCATTGCATACAACACAGTTTCGGGGATATTTTCCCCCATCCTACTCTATGGCGCTATATGGATCTGCTCTTGGTAAATAGAAAGCACAAATCTGAGTGGTCCTGAGGTGGGGGTTTAGGATACAACAGAGGCCTATTCTACAAATCCTACTGCCAGTCCAATCCGCTCCATCTACACTGCCCTCTCTTGTCCAGAAATGCCCCCTGCCTCCTTCCCACCTTCTTTCTATCTGCCGCCGCACTGTCCAATGTGGCTGCTCTGGTGGATGCAGGATCAGCTTACTTCCAAGTTGTCATAAATGTACACTATGGCATATTTGCAGTATTCTAGGCCAATGTGGTAGCTATTGTGCTAGTGGAACTCCAGGTAAGGATTGCATTCAGAATTAAAGAGGACTGTAATATGAGCCATTACAAGCAGATTCCATACACTCAATCTTTCCAGATTCCAGATACCAACATAAATACACCAACATAATTTGTGTAGCCAAATGCTAGACTGAAATGGCTACCCTGAAATTAATAGGACTGCAGGTAAAACCCTTTCACATACTGTAGAAAGACTTTGATCTAGTGAATATTATTATGCATGAAATGCTGAGTGCAACTTTATTAAACTAGATCAGGGGGTGTCCAAACCCAGGTCCTGGTGCTGAATGCGGCTCTTGGCAAGCCTCAATGTGGCCCTCAACAAGACTCCTTTATTGGGCCTCAGGCAAGCCTTATAATGTCTCTAATACAATATGTAAATTTATGTAAATTTATTCAAATTTGAATTGTAAATAATTTTTCCGCACCATCAAAACTATCAGAGTGTACACAGTACTCTCACTTGTTTAATACTTCAGTGCCTGATAATATCCTAAGCATTTGCACATTCCTGGCATGCAGTACAATTTCATATTATTGCAATTTCTTACTTCAAGGATGTTTATCATCATCAGATACATTGATGAAATTCTTACTAATTCATTTTAACCGGTTTTCTGGCAGTTCATTCCTTTAGATCTGGATCTACTAACACATAGGAGTTGGATATTCAATATGGATTTTCAAATCCCAGGTTCAACCGAGTGAGAAAGGAATCACTGTAACAATTTTTCCTAATGGAGTAGTTCTCAAAGTTCTCAAAATTCTACTTGGACTTCGGGAACACTGTAGGTTTTTGCAGAAAGGAGAAATGGCAGTGACAAAATTGTCATGATTGTATTGCTGCCAGGCAGGAAAGGAGTTTTTTTCACTGCTGGGAGTTCCTATGGCTCTCCAGGCAATCTGGGTAGCCTGTGAACCTCTTCTGCAACCCCACTCGAAACTTACAAATTTTGAAAAAAGAGAACACCCACTTCCTATT
This sequence comes from Cryptoblepharus egeriae, assembly GCA_030015325.1. Lineage (NCBI taxonomy): Eukaryota > Metazoa > Chordata > Lepidosauria > Squamata > Scincidae > Cryptoblepharus > Cryptoblepharus egeriae. The sequence continues at coordinate 60,517,460 of JAREYC010000002.1, forward strand.
TTGGGATGAAAACTGGAAGTGAGGGTTTTCTGCCTTTTCCAATACTTGCCTGCAGAAGGGGGTGCTTTTACTCACTGAGGGCTACTGTAAGCTCCAGGAGTTGTTTGTGATACAATTTTTTTCTCAGCATTTTGAGCACGAGGCAGCTCTGCAGAGAGCTATGTGGGATTCCCCACACCTCCTGCAATTTCCTGTACCCTAAATAAATAAATGTACCTCCTCTTCACTCCCCTTAGCAACATGATCCTGGGGATCACATTGCTATCTACCCTGCACTTTAAAAGGCAGAAGTAGCTTTACACGAGGTGCTGGGTTACAACCCACCACTTTGAATACCACATGCATATATTCATTACAGGGTTTTATTATGAAAAAATATGTTGTTTTTCATTTTTTGAATGGCCATTATATGTAACTTATCAACTTCAGAAATCTGTTTATAAAACTACCAAAATACATGTTCATTTCAATTGAATTCTTCACTGTGAATTAAATTTTAAGGGTCAAAGATCTTCTCTTATTCACATATGAAAACAAGTATATATGTGAAGATTTCTTCATTAATTCCCGTTCAAAAATATTTGCTTCTGCACGGATTAATCTGCAACAAATTTACAAAGGTTATAACCTCCAGTAATGACATAGAATTTTGTACTGGAGGTTCAATTGACTAGTCCACAAAACCCAATTTTTAAAAGATAAATTAAATGTAAAGTTAAAGTGATGTTAGGATTATTTAATTATATATCTGCTTTCAAATCCAAATGGAATGTTAATATATGGCTAAAATTAATACTCCCACAAAGGAAAAGGAATCGGTAATGTATCCCAATTGAAAACTGAAAAATTCATAACCTAATCATTTAAATTATTTTAAATGACAAATGTTAACAGAGAGAAAATAAACTCAATTATACTAAATATTAAAATTAAAATACAGCTGCAGCATTTCTTAAACACACTCTATCCCTACAATCTAGAGTAACTATGGGAGCACGGAAGAGACATTACGTGTACCCGTAGTTACTGCAACACCTAGTGAAGACCTATGGGAAATTTATATTGCAATCCAGAGCAAATTGTTCTTACACCAGAGCAAGGACTACCCGTAGTTACTCTGGATTGTGCCCTAATTTACACACTATCAATATTTTGTCACTTTTAAAATATTAATTAAATGTTTACTACTTTTTTTGTTTTACAAGACAAGAATCTTTCCTTCTGAATGATCATTCTTGTCAATATGTTGCATTACATTTGTTCTAAAGGAGAGATAACTCTTTTGGTTCTGAAATGGCAGGCATACCTCCCATGTGGATTTTATGTTATAGAACCAAATTAGAGTAAAGCAGATACGGCCCACTGTTTCAGCGCACAAACAAATAGAATGGGAAACAAGGAGGAGGCAAACTCAAGGTGTACTGTCAGTTTCCAGTGTAGGCAATGCACAGAACTATCCATACTGGTGAAAAAAATGGATCTGCAGTTGACAGTATAACAGGAGAGTGCATCTACCTTTAAGCATTGTACAAAAGAGGGAATTTAGGCAGGTGCTGCTTCTTAAGAAGATAAAGACTATAATCCTAAAAACATTCTTTCCTGGGAATAAGACCCATTGAACACAGTGGAGCTTACTTTTGAGTAGATATGGTTAGGATTGTGCTCAAAGCCTTCTTTTTTAAGTATCTGCAAATCTAGAAATGCTTTCTGATAACCTGATGTTTCTGCATTTTCCTTCACACCACACATTCAAAGTAGCTACACTGGAGATCAGTAGGTTTCAAGCTTAAGTGATTTCACTGAAGAATTCCAATGAGAAAATCATTGGATGCTTGACCCTTTTGGAACTTGGGTTCCATTAAAGGGTAGGGAGATTGTCAGACTTATTTACAGTCCATTCCTAACCAGCCCTTTGCAACACACTCTGCATTGGAGCATACCCTGCATACTGTAATGAGAGGGATCATGGAGTTTTCTTTGCACCAGCCATTTTGCTGGCACAGAATAGAGAGAACGGAAATATGATCCTGGCACATGCTGGTGCTATCAGGATCCATCCCTCACTGCTCTGCCTCCTAGCTGTTCCCCCAGGCACTCTCTGCTTCTCCCACCACTTATCCCCCGCAACAGCTTACCTGCAATTTCGTGGTTAGATGACAGTAGCATCTAACAGTGAGCGCTCTCATCACAGTTTACAATACCAGCTTAAAAATGCTTCTAGTTCAAAATGGCTACTAGCAATGTATACAGTATGCTGCCATATGGTCATTTATGACTGCAGAAACTCTGTACCACTTCCATAACTGCTAGTTAGGACTGAGCTGTTAATTTCTTATTGTGAATGACTCCATTTAAAGTATCTTTGCCAGGTACCAAAAGACTCAAGCTAGACTGAAGTTTAGGTATCATGAAATATATTTTATACATTTCTTAATTTCTAATCTGATTCTGGCACATATCTACTGATATTTAAAAACACTCATATATTTTTTATGATTTTTTAACTGTATGTTTTTCAAATACTCCTATATGTTTTTATTACAGAAAGCTATTCGAATCTTTTGTACAGTATGGTATATTTTATAATTTGATCTAGGATTTGTATAAGACAGACAAATAGAAAACTAACACACTGATCCCTTTTATTGTGAATCAAACATATTAGCATCCCTGTGAATGAAAGTAATTGTAACAGTAAGGTACAACAAAACATGACAATATTACAAATATGTGGCAGGTTTAAAAGGAGCAATGCTTTCATTACTTATCAGTTCATTGTCTGATACCAAAGGGAGCCCCTCACAACCTTACTTAGACTGGTTAAGCAGGCCTCCGTCAGTCTTGAAAGACTATGGTATCATGCGCTGCATACGCTGCATGTGAAGCATGAAAGCCTGGGTTGGATTATTATGGAGGATAGGCTGTTACCTAAGCAGCAAATCCCCCCTCTCCACGCCACTGAATTAGTCCAATGGAAAGGCAGAGCCAGTACGATTGGATCCAGCTGGCGTCGCAGAGCTGGGCTAAGGACAGGAGCTCACCCTGTCTTGTGGGGCCGACCCGGGTCTCAAACCCTGGCCTGCTGGTTAACAGGCACAGCTTCTTAACTGCTTGCACCACCCACAGCCCAAGGCAGTTCTTATTAGCTGATCAGTGGATATTAGCCATCGAGAGCTTCCACTGAACTTTAGTGATCATACAGTATACAACCTCTGGTTGCAGAACAGATGAGAGTAAAGAACATAGGGTAGCTATCTGTGAGGGCTTTCTGATACATATAGCTCACCACGTAGGACTGGCTTTAAGCCATTTGTCCCAATTGCACCCAGCTGGGCTCTGCAGTTATATGGGAGCCCACGCTAGGGATCTGCAGCTCTTCTCCCTTCTTGCAGGCTACTTCTGAGTTTGAGGTGTCTTTTTTCCCAAGCCACCATTTCCCTTTTAAATTTCCTCTTTAATACTTTGACTTAAGAAGAGTGATGAACAGTACAGACATGTTATCTTGCTCCTTTCCATGTATGGAAGGATCTTTGGTAAAGAGGAAGCCCGAGCCAAGTCTCATGCAAAGTGGCTGAGAAAGAGAAGCAGCAGGATCTGTACCGCAGCAACACATAACAGAGTGGCAAAGCTTCCCAACAGCCTCAATTTGTAGTATACCTAGTAGGAACAGCTGTTGAGGCAGAGGAAAGGCCTACAGATGAACTGACTGTGATCCCCCCAACTAGAGTACAGTATTCTCAGGGATGAAAGAAGGAGAGGGAAATGTTAATTGTGATGGCTGTGAATGGGATGTTAATGACTGCTGAATGCATCGTTAATGGAGATTTTCCTGAAAGGTGGGGAGAGTAATCAGAGGCTTGTACAGAATGCTCTTGTGAATTTATTTTAAATTTTTCCTGGAAGAATGACAGTTTTATGCAGAATGTCCAGTTTCAGGAGACTGAAATGAAATGCCTCCTGGGTGCTGGTTTCATAACTCTCAACTAAACATGTGCAGGCCTGCAATTCAGCAAGAATGTTTGAACAGTCTGGCAATTATGTCCCCTGAATTGGAAATTAGCAGGAGTTTAAAAGATAAAATCCCTCCCAAAAACTTTGCAGAGAAAAAAAGGTTCTTTTCCATAATAAAACCAATAATATAAGAAATCTAGAGAAGATAATTTGTTCCCAACAATGCTGTTCACTAAAACTTCAAATTTGTTTCCAAACAAAAAATAACATTAATATAAATTATTTCACAGTTACTAAAACAAGTGCTTTGGTAACTATTTATTTTTTAAGGTGATGGACACATTTCATTTTGATTCTACAGCCTTTGAATGGGAACCTGGACCACACAAAAATGTCTCCAATTGGGTACCACAGCTCCTAAGGCTACCAATGAAACTGGTGTACTGGGGAACTGACATACTGCAAAACATTTGTTGTTGTGTCTTACAGATTTTTCTGATGGTCACTATTATGTTAATTTTAGAGTAAAAATGTCAAGTTTCATAAGTTTGCACCTGTTTGTAAGGATCCATCTTTTGTCTTATCATGTCAAGAGATGTTCTGGGCATATTGGGACATGTGCATAGATGAAGCAAAATCTTGGTATTGCATCAGCTGCTTTTTCCTCATGTATTGATATAAAAGGGGGGACTTAAGATACCATTCATGATGCATGAGGTGTGGCACCTGGTCATCTGCAAAAGGTCACATGCAAAGCTGCCCATGTGAATGACAAGTACAGTAGAAGGAGGCATCACCTTATTTTGTGGGATGTAAAGCTGCTGTGTTATGTTTGTTGGAGGGAACTGTTTCTCCTGCAAGGTAAGAAATCCTGGCTTTGGTCAGTCTCCTGCTGTTCTGTTTGTTGTCTCTGTATTTGAAAAGAGTTTTTGTCCATCTGGCACTACAACTGGGTTAGAGAACCTCTGATCTAGAAACACCACAACATGGGCTAATTGCTCCTTCTCTTTCCACTCCCACAAGCTTATTCCCCAATTACCTTCCTGCAGTGAAGTCAACCTAATCTGCAACAGACTAACTGTGAGATAGTACATAGTTATATGTTTTCATAGTAAAAAGTCATCAGGGCATTTTGCTTTAAAAACAAACAAACAAAAACTAGTTAATCACTAACTTACTGTCCTGGACCGGATTTCTTTGGCGTAGAGAGGTCTCAAGAACTCTGAATTTCCTTCTACCTTTAAACCTTTTTCTGTGATCCTCAGATTTCCCATTCCATCCTGCAATACATAAAAATCATCACATTAGCCATGATTTTTAAAAGTGCATTCCTTGGAAAAGAACACTATGTAAAACACTAGAAGGTACTACACAATGCAATCACCTGTGTTATCTTTTTGGCTCAGTCTTTCTGAGAAAATTGTGTTTCAATCAATCTGACATGCCCCCCAGTAAGCCATTTATTCAGGTGCAATGCCCTTTAGCTTGTCATCTGGGGGAAGGGAGACAGAAAGAAATAGTATGGAGGCATTTAATGTTAACACAAAACTATTCACTGTAATATGCCCATTTTTAACATTTATATTGATAGAGTCCATTTATGAGAAGTTCTCAAACAGAATACAAAGGATGGCTCTGCCTAATAATAATATATGTAAAAGGGATAACTTGCAGTTATTAACATTAATAAAAAGTTAAGCACCGTGCCACTAAAATTATCTCTTTCTTTCTCTCAGTGCCTAATTAATTCAACATTTCACTGACAATGCAACCCTATACAGGTTTGCCAAAGGTTAAGTTCCTCTTTGTTTAATAGGACTTTAAGTGTGTCTAGGACTGCTATGTTAGATTAGTCATTCCAATTCTCAGTGGTTCTCAAACTGAGGCACCACAACACCGCAGCCTAAGAGCCCTGAGCTTCCCAAACAATTCTGACCTTCTTCCTGGGTCTAGAGAGTTTGAAGAGCCCCATGAAGAGCTCTAAAGAGCTCCCTGTGGTGTGGAATGAATGAAAAACAGAATTATGACCAGGCTGTAATCACAAAACTGGAAGTGCATGATCATCTCAACTTTCACTCAATTCACTCTCTGGACCCTGGTGAGAGGTAAGGTTTGGTCAGGAAAAGCCCCCTCTGTGCCCACAGGGACGTGATCCTGAGGATCATGTCACTGCCTTCCTCCACCCATGTACACGCTTGGTATGGCTCAAATCCTCCCTGAAAATTCAAAAACAGCTGTTCTAAGCAAATAACTCTTCAAAAAATATTATACATATTTTATGTAAATAAATTTTGTTGTTTTTCTGGAATTTTACTTTTAAAAAGAAAAGAAAAACAAATAATATTTTCAAAAAACCTTCAAGTAGCTTGCCAGACTCTATATATTTACAACTTTTTCCCTATCAATGAAGTTTTTCTTTTAAATCTAGCAGAATATAAACCTATAACAGGCAACCAGGAGAACTTGATGACTGCATTAGAGTATTTTGAAAACAGTTGAAAGTTACTTATTACAACAGGCATCTTAGGGCCAAGTCCTATCCATTTTCTAGTGCTAATGCAGCCATATAAATGGTCCTTACATTGCATCATGTAATGGAGAGGGACATGGACACCGCCTTAAAGTAATGGAATATTTGTTCCCTATATTGTGGGACTGCTTTGCAGCTGTATCAACTCTGAAAAGTTCGATGGGATTGGGAACTTGATCCCATTTATAATGTAATAATCAGCAAAAAGTTCCAAGTGGGAGGGACAGCTACAACGTTTGTCATCAAAGAAGTCAAAGGAACACTCAAATGTCAAGTTACATTTTTGACATGTTGAACAATTCTTGGATTAGGAATTCAGAACTTTAATTGATGTGTAATAAGGTAAAGGTGTCCCATACAGGTTGCCCAGTTAGATGTGACTGACTCTAGGATGTGGTGCTGGTGCCCATTTCTAAGCCAAAGAGCCAGAGTTGTCCAAAGATGCTTCCATCGTCATGTGGCCGGTATGACTATATGCTGAGGCACTGAGGTGGTACCTAATTATCTACTTGCATTTACATGCTTTTGAACTGCTATGTTGGCAGGAGCTGGGCTAAGGACGGAGCTCACTCCATCTTGTGGTACTCAGGTCTCGAACCTCTGACCTGCCATTCTTCTAATGTGTAATCACTAACAATTTCATAGGTAGTTCAAAAATAAGTATTCCAATGTCTTTTATAATCACCAGTGACAAAAATCCATTACACAGATTTGAAAAGCTCCCACCATTTTCATTTAAGGCTTTGGGCGCAATCCAGAGTAACTATGGGGAGTCCTTGCTCTGGTGTAAGAACAATTTGCTCTGGATTGCAATATGAATTTCCCATAGATTTTCACTAGCTGGTGCAGTAACTACAGGTACACGTAATGTCTCTTACATGCTTCCGTAGTTACTCTGGATTGTAGGGTATATGTCTCGGCTCCTAAATATGAACAAGTTCAGACATGCACATTCATTGCCCCCATCAATGTAACATGAAATTCTAGCTCACAGGTATCAACAGACATCACAGAACAAATTTCATAGATGGGATCATGGGATATGTAATATCATGGGATATCATGGGATATGTCATAAAGACATTTTGGATATTCAGTTTAGAATCATAGTAAGGAATCATAGTTGGCTGATGTACAGAAAAAAAAGAAAAGTAAAAATACAGGGCTGATATAAAGCATATATTAAGGTAGGAAAAAAACTGGTCTCTGCCTATGATGGATTGATGTCCTCACTCTTTTAGACCAGGGTTTCTCAAACCCTGGTCCGGGGACCACTGGAAGTCCTTGGCAGCTGTGAGAGGACTCCTCTAAGTGCATCTTCTCACAGCAGGAGGGCTCTGTTGGAGGATTGCAGCCTCAGAGACCAATCTTATACCTGTCTACTCAGTAAGTCCCATTGTAGCCAGTAGAGCTTACTCCCAAGAAAGTGCGGATAAGATTGCCGCTTCAGAGTTCAATCCATTGCCTGTTACTCAGAAATAAGTTCCATTAGGGTCAATGAGGCTTACTCTCCAATAAGAGTGACTAGGGTGGCTTGGTGCATTTTCAATGCGTGCTGCATGAAAAAGTGTTGAAAATCCCTGCTCTGAGTTGACATGAATTGAGACACTGGCTTCTCACCTGCAAACCTATCCACAGTAACCTAGCAATAGCTCTATTTCTTATAATAGGATTTACTGCTGGAGGCAGCTGTGCTGTGCTCTAGGTGGGGAAGCCCTCCCTCCAAGTCACCAGAGGCAGGACTCTCCCCCCACCCTCGGGCTGGTCCCTGGAAAATTTCTTTTCCACAGAACCGGTCCCTGGGACTAAAAAGGTTGAGGACCACTGTTTTAGACTACAAACACTCTGGAGGAAATGTGAAGGCCAGTTCACTGTTGCCTGTTCCTATTGTCTTTTTCCAGTGGAAACACTGGGGTCAGCAGGAAAATAGGAAAATTCATTGCATTTCCTAAAGATTGTCATTGAATTTTATACCTAAGGGACAGAGTTCATGTCACACCTGTGCACACTTTAAATAGAAGTACTGAGTCAAACTAGTGGTCTTTTCCAAGGCTTGTTAAAGATCTTTCCCAGCCTTGTTATATTACCATACAAGCCAATCTATGCTTACTCAGAAGTCCAACTGTGTTCAATACTTCGTGCTGTGCTACTAGTGCAAAGCAACTTTTACTAAACAGTAGCATTTTTCCACTGTTGCTGTTACATTGTAGTTATGATATAAATTATTATATTTCCTGAAGGCAATTTCCATCAAATGGCACAATCCAGAGTAAAGGCAATGAGGAGAGCCCTAGCTGGGCTGCCCCAACAATTCTGAATCTAGAGCAGAAAGTTATGCTGCATCCAGAGAGTCAACAAGCCTGGGCTGCCCCAGCTGCTCCAGAGCATGCTTAGTAGGCACCAAGTCAGTGACACCTGGGGAGGGCTTCCTCCTGAGGAGAACCCCCTCAGATCACACTGAACAAGGAGGAACAGCTGTGGTGCTTGCCAAATAAGGAAGCCCAGAGGTTCCTGACCACCAGTAATAACTGCATCATGAGAATGCAGTACAGCAGTACCTCTAGTGGAGGGTGGATGCTTGGAGTGGCCTGCTGTATCCACAGGTTAGTGGCTGCTGTAGTTGTTCCATATACTGAAGCTGAGAGGCAGGGGTTGCTCCAAGGCTGACCAAGAACTCATATTTTGTTGGTCAACACTGCCATTCTTACTCTGCCTTATCATGGACCCCTATGGGTCTACTCATTACTATACCTGCTCCTGAGATGATATAACTCTGAGGAGTTGGAAGATGGCATTTCTGCCCTAGAAACAGGCTCCGGATACAGAGTAACTGCTCTGCCCTAGGCAATGAAAACATGCCCTCAACATGCCTCTCCTGAACTGTCTAGTTTGCCCCAGTTAGGGCAGCCCATGTTCACCTGTCTTGGGACAGCCTATGTTGCCTTAGGCTGCCCCAAGCCTTTTTCAGAATAACTAGGGTGGAGCATCTTGCAATTGGGCCAGCCCTGTGATAGATAGGGCAGCCCAAGTGCACTTCTGGATTGTGCCATAGGTGTCTTAAGTACATTTTATATGTATCTAGAGCCATTTTCCTCCATAATTTTATTATGAACTTTATCTTTTCAACAAATGTGAGTTAGGAAGATAATATTGTTATTTTCACAATATAATTTTCTCACGGAAAATCCATCCTCTTGATAGTTTATGATTGCCCTAGAAATGAATCCAGTGAATTTAGCCTCAGTTTGTCTTCCCTAGAATACAACTTCCTATGCTTTTGTAGGAAACATCTGCCTAGGGAAGAGCTAAGGAAAGTTTTGACAACACTTCTCAGTGCTATTTTTCTGGAAAATAGGTGCTGGTACTCACATACCAGTACCCACCTACAGAGGTACCAGTACTCACCTACAGAGGTGCCAGTACTCCTTAGGGGGGTGTACCCCCTGAAAAAAGACCCTTGCTTCTCCAAAAGTTGCCAATTCTATGGCTGTTCCTGGAGATCCACCCACAAATTTAGCTCAGAAGAACATGTTAAAATTTCCAGGATAGCTTTCAGTGCTCCTCTGGAATTAATTCTCATTCCTCAAGAATCCTGGACAATCCCAGAAGCTAGACAACCATTCCAAAATTTAACAAGAGATTCAAGCTGCAATCCTTATCACCACTTAGGCTGGCCTAAGCCCCTGGCATAAGTCCTGTGCTGACCTGGGTTTTAAGGCACGTCTGCCCCACTTCTGGGAGGACTTGGAATAGCACATTACCCAGGCATAGGCCTGTGTACCATTACCACCACAGGAAGATATGCCAAGTGAGTTATGCCTAAATTGGTTAGGATTGCACCCTTAGGTAGATCTGTAGGCTTACTTATATCAAGATTATATTTTCTCTATACATAAAAAATGGTTTAATATTGCTCAGCAACATTTCTTGTTTACTAGTATAATATTTGTTGTTGGTAATACATTTCATTATAAATTCCACAATAATGTTAGCGGCTTTGGTAAGGGAAGTGGAATTGATCTGTGATATTCTGGCTCTTGAAAACAAAAGAATAATTTATAAATAAAATATTTTCTGGTTGCTGAAACCTGGAGATGTCTGAACAGAATGAAATAAAGCACCGCTTAAGATTAAAAAATGATACAAAACCAAACCAGATCTTCAAGTTGGTCATGGGACGTCATTTCAGTGAAGATGTTTAACACAGTGAGACTCTGTGACAGTAATGGAGCCAAATGTTAAGCATGATTTTGTAGAGTGGAGAATGATGCATTTTCAAATACATCAAAGCTTATTTCAAAAATGTTTATCTATTAGTCATCAGACAAATTTTAAACCAATTTTCGAATCCCCCTTTGGTCAGAAATGTTTGGGAGGTGGCAGTGTTCATAGTCTAGCAAGACTGCAGATGAGTACGATGCCACATTTGTTGTAAGGTGGCAACAAAGAAACAATAAATGGTTTGTGTGTTTTGCATATGGAATTTGCTTTGCTCAACTAACCCTGGATATGGCATACAATAAAACAATGCAAATCACATTTGAGCTGGAGGTAAACACAAAAACGAATGCAGCATAACTCATACTTCAAAATAGTCAAATTTGCTCTTTGATGTTCATCAGGAAGCTCTTGGTTTTCCTGCCAAGCATTTTCAAACCTTTGTAATGATCAGACTGTAAACTACTGAAGGAAAATGCACTCCTTTCTCCTCTTTCCATTCAGATATGATCTTCTTAGCTATCACTCCTCATAATCTTTTCAGACTAGCATTTTCATAAGCTCCAAGGGTTTAGTCCTGCTCAAATGATGTGTGTACACAGTCCCTAAAGCTCATGGCACTTAGAAGTGAAAATCTTCATGACAAATGGTGTGAAATGCTGGCTCCCAGCCTCGGGCAAATGACTGCAAATAATCTATTTTCTTTAGAAATTGTTTACTTATGTGTTTTCAATGTACAAATGAAACATCTGACAAACTATAATGGCAAACAAAATACATATGTCAAAATTCCAGACAAGTCTTAAGGTTATTTTTGCATTAAACATTGCACAACACACACTCATAAACATGTAAGATTATTTCTTTTTAAATCATTTTTACCTTTGACTAAAAAGACTGATCTTACTCATTTATGCTGCAATTACATTTTTTACAAGTATCAATTTTTCCCATATAAAATGCCTTTTCTGACAATCAGAATAATTTTTGAGTTAGTCAAAGGAAATTCTAATGGATTTAATTGCTGACATAAAGCTAAAGCACACAATTCCTTAACTTATTGAGGCCAGGCAAGAAAACCTTGTGCAGTTTTCTAAAGTGGTTATTTCATCAATTAATCTTCCTAGCTTAGCTCTTAAAAGGTGAAACATGGGTTACATTAGTTTAAATAGGTAGCAGGCTTTACCAGATACCAGGATAGATACCAGGCTTTACAATTCCAGTTCAGATGGGTCTCTGTTTCTGTAGTCAGGGAGCAACAAAGGAAGCTTTTGCACCAGCATTCCCAGTATTTAGGTCTGCAGAAGAATAAAGAATAAACCCTGACATGGCCTTTTATGATGGATTATCTGATACTAAAGGCACAGTGACAAATAAGTGATTGAGAGTCAATTAAAAAATTTTCCATCTATATTTCATACCAGACAAAGGCTGGGATACAAAGGTCTGCACACTGTCTCCACTGCAAACATAGTGGCTTGCCTATATGTGCAACTCTTGGCAATGCTCTCCTCAAAGGTCCAGGGACCTTCTGAAGCTGTATTCCATTAAGTGAAAGAGACTGCCACAGGGAAGAAATTTGGCGGCCCCTCCTCCAGAGAAAGTGGACGTGCTTTACATTTGGTGCACCAGCTTCTGTGGAAACTGAAGTCCCAAAAACTTTGGAGCTGTGTTTTTTTTTAGGCAGAAGGCATCTGCAACCACACAGAAAGCTGTTCAAAAAATGGGTGTGGAATTCATACACAGAAATAGACAGAATAGTCTGAAATGATCATTATTGGATATTTTCCTCTACTTGTATAAACATATTATTGGGATTAAAAATACACAAAAATAAGCTTTGTGGAGGTAAAAATTATTTTTAGAAGATTCAAAGGATATCTTCATTAGTAGAAGATACCAAGGATTCATTTTGAATCAAGATACCATGATTCGAAAATATCATGTCAGATACACTCGTTTACCTGTTTTGAAATGTGCCAGCCTTGTTATGATCCAGCCCACATCTTTCAAAGGGCTGGAAATTATAATGTTTCATTAAGATGCAGGGTTCTGCCAAAGAGATGGCAGAGGTGCCAAAGAGATTAGCACAATATGATATTGTGCCCTCTGCCCTCCAAGGTGTGAAAATGAATACTATAAATATAATTTTAAACGCAGGTGGTAAATAAACCTTGAAGAGAGATGCATACTGCAACTGTATTGAATGTTTGAAGGAGCAGTGGAGTAAAAGATGGTAATACTGTAGTTAAAAGCAAATTACTGCACTGTGCTTTATTCTTCATTAACTGAATTACAAGGAAAAGGAGTGGGAAACACATGATTAGGGCAGCATCAAACTATTCAAGATCTTGGGATCTTGAAAGATCTTGGGACAGCCAGGGAGAGATCTTTGGGTGCTAGTAGATAGCTCAATAAAAATGTCAACCCACTGTGCAGAGGCTGTGAAGAAGTCTAATTCAATCCTTGGGATAATTTAAAAAAGGTAATTAATAAAATGGCTTATTATAATATTGTCTGTTTTATTCTAAATATCTTTTCTAATGACCCAAGCATGGAATTAGCCTTCTTCACTGCTACCACGCATTGACACTTTCATTGAGCTATTGTACATCGAAATAGTAAGGCCACATCTGGGAGTATTGTGTCCAATTCTTGTTATCACATCTAAAAAGAATATAGTGGAAATGGAAAGGGTGCAGAAGAAAGTGACCATAATGATCAGGCTCTGTGGCACCTCCCTTACAAGAAAAGGTGACAGTGTTTGGGGTTGAAAAGTCTAGAAAAGAGGACATTATTATGACATACAAAATCATCCAAGGGATGGATAAAGAGATACTATTCCCTCTCACACAATATCAGAAATAGGTGACATCTACTAAAATTAAATGTTGGGAAATTCAGGACAAACAATAATGATGTAATTAGCCTGTGGAATTCCTTGGCGCTGGCTGTGGTGATGGCATCTTGATGCCTAAATACCATTAACAGGAAATCGGACAAATTTCTAGAGGAAAAGTCCATCATGGATTACAAGCCATGATGGATATATTTATGAGCATGTATGGATAAGGATATTTTAATTGTGGGGTGCCTTAGAATGCCAAATGCAGGGGAGGGCACAAAGATGCAGGTTTCTTCTATGTTCCCTGAAACATTTGGTGGGCACCCTAGGAGGTAGAGGAAGCCAGACTAGAAGGACTTTTGGGCCAGTGAGGCTCCAGTGGGGTTACATTTCCATTCATGCGTCCTTTGCTTTTCCAGAGTGAGCAGGAATTATTTCAGTTGCCTGCAAGCCTGTTGCCAAAAGATATGGCTTCTGAGGCTCTTAAAAAGAAAACACTAAAAAGATTTTCCAGAAATATATATTTCAGTAAGGTTATGTGCCTTAAGGACTATAACACTGAAGCCTGCTATGCTTCCATTCAATAAAACTGTCAGACGTGCCAATCAGTACTGTTCAAGAACTCTGAGACAACTCAAAGAGCCAACTGTTTCTCACCATGGCTGAGCCAAAGAGACAGGGCAGACCTCCAATGATAAGCAAAGAGAGCAATCTATCCAGATGACTGATCCTGATTCGACAGACGAGGCTGAAGGCAAGCCTCTCAGACATTTGAAAGCTTTCTATTGATTCCTTGAGTTGCTTTAGTGATTGAGTCGTGGAGAATATTATAATCTTATCATGGAATGGGATAGTAGATTACCTCTAAAGTGCAAATGAAAACACAGGGAAGACATTGTATGAACAATGGGAATCCCCATGACCAATTTTTGATTTCTGTATGTTGCTATAACTCATGCTGCAATCCTATTCATAGTTACCTGAGAGTAAGCCTCATTGGCCATAATGAGACTTCTGGGTAGATGTACATAGGATTGGGCTCTTAGGGTTTTCCAAGCTGTGGAAACCTGCTTTCAACCTTTAGAACACAAGAAGAGCCTCCCCCGGATCAGGCCAAAGGCCTTCTGTTGAAGAATGGTGGATCAAGATATTGGACTTGGCTGAAATGAACAAACTTACAACTTTTCTTAAAAAAACAAAAACATTTAAGGACAATTGGGAACCATTCATGGACTTTCTGTGCAAGAAAGGGATGATGATTCAAATGAATTAAGGATTTGATGAGTAAACAATTGTCATATAATTTCTTTATTTATTTAAAGAATTTCTATCCCACTTTTCTTTGCAGAGGACCCAACGCGGCAAACGATACGATAAAAGCAAATACATACAAATATTTAAAACACATAAAAAACTTATTAAAAACAACCCTATATATTAAAAAGCGTCATGGAGCATTCCACAAGTATCCCACATTAAGTAAAATGCTTCGTAAAAATGTTTTTAGGGGAAGGGAGATCCACAGCTGAGATGCAACCATTGAAAAGGCCCTATTCCTACCCGCCACTTTCTTTAGTGTCAGCATGATCAGCAGCAGCCCCCCCCCCCACCCCTGATGAACTTCTGTGACCGGTGGATTTTATGGATGAAGGCAGTCTCTCAGGTACTCTGGACCTGAGACATACCCTACAATCCAGAGTAACTACAGGAGCACGTAAGAGACATTATGTGCATCCGTAGTTACTGCACCACCTAATGAACACCTATGGGAAATTCATATTGCAATCCAGAGTAAGGGTGCAATCCTAAGCATGTCTACTCAGAAGTAAGTCCCATTCTGTTCTATGGGACTTACTCTCAGGAAAGTGTGTTTAGGATTGTAGCCTAAGTTGTTCTTACATTGGAGAAAAGACTCCCCATACTTACTATGGATTGCACCCATAGAGGGCTTTGTATCTCCTTTTTATATTTTTGTTGGAATTGTTAAATATGACTATAAGGCTGCAATCCTAAAGGCACTTTTCTGGGAGTAAGACCCATTGAACACAATAGGCCTTACTTTTGAGTAGACATGGTTAGGATTGTGCTCTAAGTTGTTTAAGGTAGACTTCTACCTTATGTGAAGGAATTGATAGTAGGATAAAGAAAGCTAAATTTTGAGTTATAACTTTCAGGATTACAGTGGTGCCTCACATAAAGAGCTTAATTCATTCTGGAGGCCTGCTCTTTAAGTGAAGCAGATTTTCCCATAGGAAATAAAGGAAACTCAGATGATTGGTTCCACAACCCCCAAAATATTCATATAAAATATTAACTATGTAAAAATGATGACAAAACACTGTAATTGAATTCAAAACATGCATTCAGTGTGCATGATCCTATGAAGTCTACTTAGGCTACAATCCTAAAGACACTTTCCTGAGAGTAAGCCCCATTTAACACAATGGGGCTTACTTCTGAGTAGGCATGGTTAGGAGGCTGAAATCAAAGACACTTTCCTGGGAGGAGGCCCCATTTAACACAATGGGGCTTACTTCTGAGTAGACATGGTTAGGAGGCTGCAATCAAAGACACTTTCCTAGGAGGTTTACCTGGGCTGCTGCTGGAGGTTCAAAGTGGCCAGTGGTGGCACTTGGGGGCAGTTAGGGGCAGCTGCCTCTGGCACCCCCAGGCAACTGCCCCCAACTTGGAGGCAGTTAGAGGCAGCAGCACTGGCCGGCAGCCCTTTTAAAGAGCCTCCGTGTGGAGCATCAGGGCTGCATAGCACATATGCCTATAGCACACTTGTTTGTTAAGTGAAGTGGAACTTGTTATGTGAAGCAAGATTTCTTGGAAATTTATACTTGTTATGTGAAATGCTTGTTGTGTGAGTTACTTGTTATGAGAGGTACCACTGTATTTTTATTCTATTTCTTCTTTCTTCCTTTTTTATTTTGTTTCTTATAAAATTAATAAAAAAACTATTACATTTTACATTTTTTTACATTTTATTACATTTATTACAGAAATAAAGGTTTATTGGTGAGGGGTTGGGAGGAGCACAGTATTCTATTTCACAATAAGCATAAGCTGACAAAAGACACATTGGTCAGTTTCTGTTGCTCCAGTTCTATATCTCAGGATCCATATAATGGTTCTGCAAAGAGCAAGCTATAGCAATAGAGGATCTTTCTGACAGAGACATGAGAGAGAAAATTCATAATTTGTCAGTCCTGAAAGCCTGTCTTCCTAGCCTTTGACATGTGCCTCCAGCTTTTTTCCTCCAACAACTCTAACAAGAACAAGCAACAGTAGGACAAATGGTGACTGTGGATCACTCTGCAGGATTCCTTGCTCGGCCATGTGCACAGAATGATAAGGAAAAGCAATCCTTCTTGCCCTGGATGGCATCCGTCACTACTGCATAATCTTCTGTTAATTCCAAAATTACATGGCTTTAAACTCTTTCTAAAAATCCAGGTCACTACACTGAATGTCTAAAGAATGAAATCTGTATGAATTTGTGCAGTTATAGAAGGTTCCAAGTCCATGTCATTAAAAGTGATGCCCATGACAAATCTAAGCCTAACCAATGACCCTCAACAGCACAGTCAACCTTTTTGCCTCTAGCAGGGAAAAGTCATAAAGCACTGATGCTGAACAGCCAGTAAATAGTGAGTAAGGCCTAAAATGATAGCTGCATTTCAGGCATAAGAGACCCCAAAGTATTCTGCAACTCACCTTAATCTATAGCTCCTATATCATATTTATAATTATGACAGGATGCCACTTCTTGGTTATAATTTTGATAAACTGGGCATCGATAAATCTAAACAACTGTCAGAATGCTTCCCAGAGAGCCTGAAGTGCAACATCAATAGAACACCGAAGTTCTAAGAAAGATGGATTTTAATATATTAATGGCTTTCCAGTACTGGCCCATTATACTGGCCCATTTGCTTCATGAAGCAGAACATCAAATAGTAGTTCTTCTCTTTCAATTTCCCCTCTCTTTTTTCTATGAAAATCCCACACTCCATTTCCTTCTTTCTTTCAAATCATTTCTTTATATAGTCTCTCATTAAAAAGGTTCTGCCACTGAAAAGAAAACCAGCATGGTACAATGGCACCTCCTTTTCTTTATAGGTAGTCATTGAGATTCTGGGTGTGCTTATCTGCTGACTGAGACTGCAATCCTAAACCCCAGATATAAGTCCCAGCACAAGTCCTGTGCCGGCCTGGAGGTGTCACAAAAGTGCCATGAGAACCATGTCCTTTCAAACTGCTAGGTTAGCAGGAGCTGGGCAAGAAACAGGAGCTTATTCTATTGTGTCATACTCAGGTCTCAAACCACCAACCTATAGGGTAGGGAAAAGCCCCCTTTCCACTACTTCTAGAATAAGAAAAGGGCAAAGGAGTGAGACAGATATTTGCCAAGCCTTATACTGACTCATATAAGCCAAACAGTTTCCAAAACAAAATGTGAAACACTAGAGATATGGAAGAAACTGAAACTTGCTTTCAACTAGACATGGTCCAAATCTGCCCTTGGTTTCTGAAAACATATGAATTGTTCACATATCATTCTGAACCTAGGTATGCATTTATGCATGAATGACTATTTCTGGGTTTAATTTTGATAGATCTGTGAACACTGTACACAGATGGCACCTGCACTGAATGAAAAGTGTAAATAACAGCCCAGTTTCAACTATCTGTGGCAATGCAGCAAACCCCTAACTGGGTTTTAGGTTTGCAATCTCTGCTGAGAATGTGGTGTCTGCTGCATCCTCCAGGGGAGTTTTGGCCTCCAAAATGCCTCTTTGTGTAAGGGAACAAAAGTACCTTACCAGCCTTGTGTATATATTTGGATCTATGCCAGCTATAGTGCGGGCACAAGTTTGAGTGGACCTTTAAAGGCAGGTTGGGCTGTGGAAGTAGGTCAAGGATCATCTGCCTTCCTCACTAACCCTGTCATTTCCCTTTTCCATCCTTTCCCCACATCTCCCTACACCCATTTTTTAGAGTTGCTGAGTGTTTTAGCTGGACTGGTGCATGGACCAGCTGCTTGTCACTTGTGGCAATGGTCTGCATGTCCTTTTTAAGAGATGGAATGCATGTTACACTACTGGTATGATCATCCCAGCAGTGGAGAATTGGGCAGTAACTATATCCGGATGACGACTAATAGTGACTGTATCCATTCAAGATACAGTCCTGATACTGTCAAGGTACAATCTTGAAATATGAACAGCCCTCTTGTTAAATAAGAATTCAGAACTGAAACTCATGTCAGAATAAGTCCATAAATCAAATACAAAATGAATGAGGGCAAAAATCCAGAGCAGTTACGGATCCACGCAATTACATCACCCTCTAGTGCAGTGGTTCTCAACCTTCCTAATGCCGTGACCCTTTAATACAGTTCCTCATGTTGTGGGGACCCCCAACCATGAAATTATTTTTGTTGCTACTTCATAACTGTAATTTTGCTGTATGAATCGTAATGTAAATATCTGATATGCAGGATGCATTTTCATTGTTACAAATTGAACATAATTAAAGCATAGTGATTAATCACAAAATAATATTTAATTATATATTGTGAAATATTTCTTTCTAATTACAAATAAAAAAGATGCAAAATACCTTGCAAGCCCCCTTACACCAGGGGTCTTTAGGTGACCCCCATGAAAGGGTCAGGCAACCCCCAAAGGGGTCCCGACCCGCAGTTTGAGAAACACTGCTCTAGTGTTATCTTATGAAAAGTCACTTTAACTGCTCCATCGCAAACGGCTTAATTTGACTTTAGGATATGGGCCATATCAAAGTTCAATTATTCCTAATTTCTGCACAGGGGAGGGGGAACTATCCTATGTAGTGCAATGTAATAGAACAATGCAAATATTTATTTTCCACAAATACACATTTTGGAAAGCTACGATGTGCATCACACTTTACAAGAAAAAATATGATGATGAAGTACTGTTAGAAAGAGTGGTCTGCTGGATTTTGTGCATGGTTTGGAGAAGGCATCAGAGTGGTCCATGAACATTGATTCATCATTCAAATACAGGAAGTATATAACGCTCATGAGTTCTGAATTACAAAACAAGACATATACAAATCTATTTAAAACAAGAAAAAAGGGTTTCAATAAAGTTTTCCTGCAAATATTCAACAGTGGTTTTGTATTAAAGGCTTTGTATTAAAGGCTTTGTATTAAAGCTTTATTTAATTAGACTGGTCCTTGGAAAAGAAACTGGTCCTTGGAAAAGAAACTTCACAGTGCAGCTTTGCCTTGACTTATTCAGCTTTTTCCTAAGGTATGATGAAAACTTTCACATTGGTTTTACCATCTAAACCACCTCTCATTTTATACAATACTGTATAATGGAGAGGAATAAAAAATTTATATGCTGCTACTGACTGCTGTGAGTCAAAAAAGGAAATGTGACAATAAAATGTTGATTTATGAAGCTGCCATTTTATTATTGCTGAATGAGGAAGGATTTTTATTAGCTTGAAAAGGAGAGCAGTTTAACAACCAATTAAGGAATTATGGTGTTAGTGTGGAGCGAGAATTTACTACTACTACTACTACTACTACTGCTGCTGCTGCTGCTGCTGCTGTTGCTGCTTAACAGTAAGGAAAAGAGAGCTTGAAACTCTTTCACATGTTGCAATAGTGATGCATCACAAAAGTTCCTGGGATGGATTCTGTTATAATTTAAGAAATTAAAAACTAGAAAACCTTTTGACATTTTTCTTGCCACTATGTTTAATCCCAGACTAAAAGAGTAAATTAACCTTCAGAACCTATGGGTTCCATTACCCCATAGATGCAGAAACTTGTGGATAACCAAATCACTGAATATGACTGATCACTGAACATGACTGAAAACACCTAGAAGTGTCTTTCTTACACCTTTGGAGCTTTCAGAGCTTTGGAGCGGCCACATGTGATTGCCTTGTGTTTCAAAAAACAGTCTGGACAGGTGGGGCCCCACCATGGGTTTGTGAGGCCTTACAAGTGGCCTCACAGTGAGTCATATCTGCAGATTCTAATCCTGCAAATAAAAAGGGCCCACCTTATAGAGACTGCACTTTGGTAACATAAAAGGTCTTCTAAGGGAGCCTTGCCCAGATATCCTCCCATACAAAAACACATGACACTGAGTTTTGTAGCCAATTAGGGCCATGTTTAAAATATGATGCTATACAACCAATCTGCAAATGCAGTTAGTCCTCTGTTGGACATTTAGGGTGTAATCCTAACCAGTTTAGGCCAGCACAACTTACCATCTCCCTGTTCCTGCAGTAGCATGGGGAGGCTGGTACATGTTTCCACATTGATCTAATCGCCCCAGGAGTGGCGCAGAAATTCCTTATGACACTTTTGTGATATCCGAGGCCAGCATGGGACTTATTGCTGGCCAGCATCAGGGATTAGGATCGTACTCACCTTTCCCCAAATGCAGGCACTTAACCTGGAGGAATGACCTTGCCAAAGCCCCACTAGAAGCAAAACCACGCTACCTCCAAATCCAAGAAACCTTGTGGCTTTCCCAGCTTTATCACTGCTAATTCCTGAAAAAATGTCAGAGAAGTTGAACGGTTCTGCCTTTCCCAAGCTGGGCAGCTTCTAGAGACTGATTCTGGTCCCTCCTGACTTTTTTTGCCTAAGGGCAGTCAACAAAAACCCTACTACTGTGACTGTCCCTCATCCTGCACAAAAGCTGCCAGTGATGGCCCTTCTGGCTGACATCAATGTTGTCAAGAAACCTCTGGGCTACTGAGGTCCACAATACAAACAGCTTGGCTTGGAATTGCACAGAGTACAATGAACACTGCTACTTAGCTCTGTAGTGAGCATGGACGTTAAGCTCATGACTTCCTGGGTGATCTTTTGACACTACTTCTAGACTAGGATGCATGTTCGAAGATTGTAAACTGAATTGATTCTGGAATTCCTGACATGTCTATAATCAATTCACATACTGTATACCACTTGTTAGCTGTGAACTGTTTCTATAACTCAGGAGTGTCCAAAC
Source organism: Cryptoblepharus egeriae (assembly GCA_030015325.1). Taxonomy (NCBI): domain Eukaryota; kingdom Metazoa; phylum Chordata; class Lepidosauria; order Squamata; family Scincidae; genus Cryptoblepharus; species Cryptoblepharus egeriae. Next base: position 60,539,037 of record JAREYC010000002.1, read on the forward strand.
TTCTTGGCAGGAGGGCCACATCATCTTTCTGACACTATGTCAGGTGTCAGAAAAATGATTTACATTTCAAATTTGTATAAATTTACATCAATTTATATATAAGACTATATTCGAGAAAGATATGCAGGATTACAAGGCTTGACTTGAAGGCTAGACGGAGGCTGGATGGAGGAGTCTTGCCATAGGACACACTGAGGCTCGCCAGCCCAGGAGCCGGATGTGGCTCCCAGAGCCAGAGTTTGGAAATCCCTGCTATAAGTCATTGCATACATGGATCCCCAAATGAATATTTGTAAGACTGCATTAAAAGTTTGTATACAATTATTTTCAGGGTTAAAACCATATTTTTTGAGGGACAAAATGTTCCAGAACATCTCTTCCCACCTTGTTTACATATTTTATTTTTTTGCAGATGGTTCGTTTAATGTTCCATCTTCAGTATCATTTATGGCTTTGCTGGAAATTCCAGTAAATCACACTATGAACATTCTGACACCATTGCACCACACAGTCAATCAGATATGGCTGTAAGACAACATTTGAATCCAAATCAGAGTGGAGATCAAAGGCATAGTTAATGAAAATATAGACTTATGAAAATATAGACTTGTGAAAATATAGACTTGTGTTTCATAGTTAATGAAAATATAGACTTGTGAAAAATGCCATGACATGAAAATGATATCTCACCAAGAGACCAATCAAAGCTCTCTCTTAGGTTGGTGGAAGTACTTTCTCGAGTCCACCATGGATACAGAAATCTGATACTGATGGTGACTAAGACTTGTCTCCACACTCATATAATGACATTTACCTTTATGCTTTGGGTGTGAGCCTTTATAGAAACAGAACACTGAAATAGACAGATCAGCACCCCTCTTGAAAATTCCTACTTTCCAAACCTATTAGCACTTGAACACTTCTAGTCAATTTTGAAATCTCCAGCAAGCAGAGCCCAGAACGTCCTACTCCAGCCATTAGGGTGAAAGCCAAAGAAATTTGGATAAATTCCATTTTGATTTGCAGTCTATTCCCATCATTTTGTTCCTCAGGCTGAATCTGTTCTCATGTAAAATCAATTGGCATTTTTCCCTTGGTGTAACCGTCAGCTTACGGCCGGATTCAACTTCCATTTAAGTCAATGATAGTCCTTCTGTTGACTTTAGTAGGAGTTATAGCAAGTCACTCCATGAATATGGAATAATTCCTTAAGCAAAGAAAGCAGGAGTATAAAATGTGATTTCCGTTTAATTTTTCAATTAACTTGCCAGTGGCAAATTCATTTTTTAAAGGTAACCTGAATAGCACCTGAATAAATAAATCACTTTCCCTTAGGTGTGAAGAATGATTTTTTAAAGGCATACTACTATTGTAATCTTTTTATAAAAAGGAAGATTTTTAAAGAAAATTAATCCCTACTCAGTCCATAGCAGTATGGTATACTGTGTATCATAATGATGTCATCCATTTTATATACCGCTCATTTTTAGTATAGATTTGTGGCAAAAAGGATTAACTGTTGACAAACTATAAAAATAATTATGTACTACAAAATTTATTTATCAGTACTACAATTTTTTATCTTTTATTTTATTCAATCATTTTTATATCACTTCTGTAAAATATTCAAAACAGCATGTTTGAAGATGGTGAGACCCTTTGCAGCTCTTCAGCTTTGTTTTCTATGTAAACTATTTTAAGAATGGTTTTGTTGAAAAGCAGGATAATAACACCATATCAAAACAAGTCTCCGCAGCATTCCCCCTTCTTTAGGAAAAGAGTAAAAGGCTCCAATCCTAAAATCACCTTCCTGGGAGTAAGACGCATTGAACACAATGGGGCTTACTTTTGAGTAGACATTGTTAGAATTGTGCTGAATGTTATTTATCATGATAGATATATCCTGCCTATCATGATTCCCTAGGTAATTCAAAATTTACCATTAACTCATTTCGTATGGTCCTCTTTTTAAAAGAGATATTAGGAAATTGAGTGCATGTTCTTGAAAGAATTTTTTACATGTTCAACTAATTCTTATTAAATGCATAACCTGTTTTTCATTTGCATGCACGCACACACAAACACAAACCATGCTGAGATTCAGCCTTACTATTTGATTCTACTACTGGTTTATTACAGTGCAGCCCAATGGGACGTATTTGTGAGAATACAGTACACGCAAGTTCTGTGGTATTTAAAGATTCTTGTTCCCAAGAAGTTCTATATAGGATTTCAGCATTACAGAGTTACTTTAAAACTAATATTGGATCAAGATGTTCCCAACTTCAAACATGGTCAAAGAAATAAATTTTAACAATTATTTCTTCTTATGATCAGTTATAAGTATCTTCCGTCAGAAAGTCAAATACGAGTACTAGATCAGGAATGCACAGAAAAGAAATTTTTCAAGCATGTAAATTTTTGCATCCCAGATGAAATACGACAAATCCAACATGATTTAAAATTAATTTTCACAAAGCACAAGCATTCCTATCTTATTTTATAAAGCAACCATATGTGCAACTCAAAAATTTTAATTAACTTTGGAAATTTCATGAGATAGCACAGGAAAAGCAATTAGCTAAGTGGGGGGTAATGTACCAACAATTGTTACTGCATAATTGTGCCCCCATGATTTTTCAAAGATGTTTATATAGAATTATTGTTTGATGATTTGTGTTCCATAAATTTGGCTATTTAAATATGTTGAGAAGTTAGGGAAAGTATATAACCACCATCACATTTTAAGGATAGTAAAAATATGGTAGAAAACATCTCAGGGAAATCCTCCTGGAAGATACTGTTTCAAACCTTCCTCTTTTGAAATGCTTCTTGGGACCCAGTCCTAAGAAGTTGCAGCACGGGGGGAAGGCGGTGGGACTAGCGGAGAGCTCTGTCAGATCCTGAACTTTTGGACCAACATGGAATCTGCACTGGCAAAATTACTGGTGCAGACTTGAGAAGCCTTAATTGCAGGTGTTGGAACATTCCCTATGGGAAGAGGACAATCTCTGGTGGCTGCTGTGAGCCTGCAGGATGCAGTGGCTGCTTGGATACTGCTGCGCCACGAAGGACTTATACCTTTATGACTGGGCTGCCCAAAACATTTAAATTTAGGCATGTAGTTCTCTTTTGGACTCTGGAAATCCAAAATCTGATCCAACTTGGTGAGTACTATCAGCAATGAGCAATGCACTTAGCCTCTATGAAGTTTCTGTCTCTGTCCTTGTCCATGTCTGACTTCCTCTCGTCTAGTCACTTTGGAACTTACATGGTGACCCAACCGCCCTTGAAATCAGTGTATGTTATTTGATGCTGAATTTGGACCTTAAGAAGCTGTCAGGTTATTCAGAGCACTGATAGATGTTAGGTGTACTGCCAGCATGAATGGTATAAATTATATCCTTTTCTCGCTGCGTAGCAAAAATAGTCTTGCTGAAGTACTGCAATCCTGACACAATCCAGGTTTGTTATTCTAGTCCTTTGATCAATTTCAGTTTATGATGCATCAGATGTGACACAGGAACTTCAGTATCTTTATAACGAGGCAGTATATATATACTTTCTCCTAATACCATCACATTTTACATGTTTGGCTTCTTTATTTTTAGAAAAGCTTGGAGGGTTTGAACAGAAAGCACATATCAAGTAATTAGAAATGAAAGGCCTGAGAAAATTCCTTTATGTTGAATTGCGCTGAGGACCCTGAGACAAATAAATGGAGGTTAACTAAACACTGAACAGTGCAATTCTCTCTTGTGCTGGAACAGGCAGGCTGGCATGCTTGAGCTGTAACCAGAGCAAGGTTCAGGCTGTTCCTGTGTCAGCCAAAGGTCAGGGGAAACATGTCCTCTTATTCTGGGCAGAGCTGTGGCAGCCCCAATGGGGATCTGCGCTCTCTCAAACAACAACACAAACCTGAGTGGCCTGGGACCAGGTCCTGGACCTGCATCTTGCTCCCCACCCCTAACTCCAGATTTTCTTTCCCTATATTTTCTTCCCTGTCCTTCCCAAGCCCCCCAGACCCCTTCATTGGCCAAGCTCAGCCAACCCAAACTGACCTTCCCAGGGGCATGCATTGCTGTGGGAAAGCTGGTGCACGTCTGTGGGCCACCTGATATCCTTGCAGAGTGTTGTGAGATTGTTTTACAGCACTTTTGTGACAAATGAGTTGCACCACCCAAATGGATACTCAGGATTGCATCCTTAGACATTTAAAATGTCCCTGGTCCACTATATTTAATTTTTTTATGAAATGTATATTCTTTCTTTCCACTGTCAAAGGCAAATGCCCAAGATTGCTAGCAATTAGGCTTACAATTGAAAAAAAAATAACTACAATGATCATGGCACAAATAGGAGAAAAATGGGGGGGGGGGGAGGGCGTTCAGTATAAAAAAAGAGAAAAAGGTGGTGGAATAGCAGCAACAATTTTAAAAAATTCTTATGCCAGCCTTCTACAGCTCAGTGCTTTAGATATCCCTCAGCTATAATGATGTTTGAATGGCCACAAAGTGGTTCACGTTCCTAAATTTAGCAATAAAAGTTGATGTGTGCATTCTAACAGTTTTGTGGGTCACTCATGTCCCCACAGGAAGGATTGAGGGTGCAACCCAAACCTAGGCTACCACAACTCATTGGTCTTTCCATTCCTGTGGTGATGTAGGGAGGCAAGCACATGTCTCTACACTGGCCTAACTCTCCCCCTGGAGTGGCACAGAAGTGTCTTATGGCACTTTTGTGATACCCCCAGGTCAGCACGGGATTTGTGCTGGAGTTAGGATTACATCCTACGAAAAGTAAAACACACACTGTGCATGAGATGCTTGAATGATGGCAACCCCACAAAGTGTTAGTTAGGGTGAAATCCAGAGTAACTACGGGGAGTCCTTGCTCCAGTGTAAGAACAATTTGCTCTGGATTGCAATATGAATTTCCCATAGGTTTTCACTAGGTGGTGCAGTAACTACAGGTACACGTAATGTCTCTTACGTGCTCCCGTAGTTACTCTGGATTGTAGGGTTAATGTTACTGTTCATTTCTATAAATGCCTAGACCAGAACCTTCTATATCTACAGTGCTTCATGGCCAATATTTTATTTTCTTTATTTCAATATTTTATTTCCTTTATTTCCTTTATTTGTTTATGAGACATATGTGTATAACATACATGCACTTGGAGAAGAGACTGGAGATGATGGATCAGACCAGTACCATAACTATTTAATGAACTGTTGGAAAAAGGCCTCAGATCCACAGGCCTCCATTCCAAGACAATCATCCTCTGCCACTGTATTCAGTCTAACAGAGTTCCAAATGCTCCAAATTCAGAGACTAGTTTACTCCATAAATTCAGAGGTTCTGCAGTGCTAACATTCAAGTATCCCAAGTGCTGCTAGATATAAAACTTTTGGTGCCCATTGGAAAGGGAAATTAATGGAACATGTTGTTTATGGATATCTAGTAGGTTTTGTTCAAGTTGCTGATTTGAAGATCATTTGAAAAGCAAATTAACTTTAAAATCAGATTCCACTGTCTTGAAAAGTGACTCAGGAGTTCTTTCTTAAGGAACCACCATGAACATTTTTATAACAGTGCATGACACAAAAATATATGATGTAGTTCCTTTGCTATCAGAATATACAGAAAAATAATTTAAAATGTCTCCCAAAGTTATCTACAGTGCTCCTATGACAGTGGTGTTAGCAAACAGACTCTGAGAACGGCAAAAAAATGAGACAGGGAACAGTGATGGACCTCAAATACAACGAACTGTGTGCACTGCTATCTAGTTCTCCATAAACAATTGCCAAAAGAATATAAAATTCTATGAGCCCCCTGCTATTCAGAACAAAGTTCTAGTTAAAACTGTTAAGTGGCTTTATGAAATAATCAAGGAGTTTGTTCCCAGTTCAGAAGAATTTTTTGGAAGACTATTTTGGAAAATAAAAAAGAAGCAGAAAGGAAACAATGTTGATTCTGAATCATCAGCAGTAAAAGAAGTCAAGGAGACTAATCACATGGCAGAAAAATCTAAGTAGGTTTTTCACTGGATACCCCTGTTTACTAACAACATCGTAAGAGCACTAGATAACTCAGGGAGACATTTTTAATTATATTGAGTGGATTTGGGGAAAGAGCAGGATAGGCTAGGGGCAATTTAGAGGAGAATTTTGATGTTAGCCATGCATGACAAGATTTTCCAAGATCCTTAGGGGGTTCTTTGGCTCTTATGGATACCCATTGGAGACCATATGGCCTAGGAGAAAGTTAAGAAAATATCTACAACTACTTTTGCAGTGAGCCACAGAGTCTGCTATAGTAAGTTTACTGTAATAGTGGAAACAGACGGATCTTTTCATGCTGCAAATACTAATATACAATTGGTTAGATCTGTAGCTTAAACTTCTAGCAATTGCGGGCTTTACTTCTGCAAATTACAACAACCCTGGAGCACAGTTTCTGTGAAGGCCAAAACCATATTTTAAAATATATTAAAAATGACATGCTTCACACATCCATGTTGGAAGGTCTGTTTATTGTCAGCCAACAAGAGAAAACTAAATTGCAGGTGACCACTTGGGATTTTGTAGATATTTTTAGTAGAGATGTCAGGGACCCCAAGGAAAGGCGAACTCCAGAAGTCTCCAGAAATTAGTTTGTTTGGATTAAAAGCTTAGGGAAAGAAAATAATTGCTAGCCCCCAGCATTTCATTTAGTGTAATGAAGCTCAACAGTTGCATTACATTAAATGGAGGATTTTTGAAGGTCTTCCAAAGGGTGATGGAAAACTGATACCGGTAATTACCCATGGGGCGCTCTTTGAGTCAGAAGGCCCTATTCAGATAGTTTTTCACACCTATTGTGGTGGGTTCTGATGAGCCTTTTTACCTAACATGCTTTTTTTGCTAGATGTTTGCAAAACAATTCTTAAAGAGCTGCATTCTTAAAAGGAGTTTTAGAACCAGGTGATGGTTGTTGATGGCTTCCAATGCTCTATTTAAACAGCTGAATCCCCACAAATGGGGAGAGTCAAAGACCACCCTCATGAGGGAATTTCTCATCTAGATGGACCTATGAGTAGTGACCTTTCTCCCCAAATTTGGGGTGTGTGTAGAGCACTTAAATAGCTTCAGAAGCACCTAGCATAAATTTTCAAGTGCTTTTTCTCTTTTCTGTTGTCCCAACACTGTATTTTCAAATAAAACATGAATAAAAGTAAAGGGGCTCCCTGCAGGTCACTCTGCTAGTTCTGACTGACTCTAGGGAGCGGTGCTCACTCCCAGTTCTAGAGCATTGTCCAAAGATGCCTCCAGAGACATGTACCTCTGCATGCGCATGGAATGCTGTTACTTTTCCACTAAGAGGTGGTACCTATTTATCTGCTTGCATTTGCATGGTTTTGAACAGCTAGGTTGGCAGGAGACATAAACAGTGATTGTTATTTGCAATGTGTGGTTACCTCCTGAACCTGATGTCACAAATGTCACAAATTTTATCTTTTAGTAAGGGGAAGAGGAAACAGTTTGGTAAAAAAGACTTCAATTATTACTTATCCAGATGACTACATAAGAAAGCAGGAGCTACTGACAGTTATGAAAGTAAAGAAATCAAACTTCTGCTTAAATCTTTAAGATATTTTGAAGATCCATGATAACATAATAATTAATTTCCAAACCTTGAATAACTTTCAAAGTTATTGTTGACCTGTGCTGAAAAAAGACTTTCTGTCCAGTAGTGCACTCTCTCATTTGAAGTTTTCAATAATAGGCCAAATGGTCACTTTTAGCCGCCTTGGGCTCCCCTTATGGGGGAGGAAAGGCGGGGTACAAATTGAATAAATAAATAAATAAAAATAAAATAAATAAACTTCAGGGATACTGTAGCAGTTGCCTCTAGTACATAGGGAGTTCAACTAGAAGATCTCCAAGCATTGACGTACCTGAGTGGGGGTAAATAGGTGCAAGTGCTCCTTAGTGGCATGCATGGATGGGTGCCATCACCATCCATTGCTCCTTTATTCATCAAGCCCAGGAAGTCTGCTGGCAGAACCTGCCCCTTAACCTCTGGACATGTACCCTCTGGTTGCATCCAGGGTTCTGAGGGTCAGAAGTGGCACACAGTCTCCCTGGCCCTTAAAGCCTTAGAAACCAGGGTTCTGGTTATAAAGAAACCAGAAGTATCTTTCTAAGGCCTGATGGAGACCTTCAAGGTCTCAAAGCACCTCCAGACACAACCAGAGGGTACCTCCAGATTTGTTTATCTGTGAGTTTCAATATTCCGAAGACATACCAAGACATGGAAGTAATTGCAGTGACATCTTCATGCCACTGTAATTATTTCAGAGTTGGAGTGACATTTACAGCAATGACATGGTCCCAGGGTAGCAGAAGCCCCAGAACCGCTACTGCCTCCAATATAACTTCCAACTCCATACCATCCATTCTATGGTTCTACCTTGAAGCCGAATAATTTATTAATCTAACAGTTTTATGCTCTACATTTTAAAGTGTTACAGATGTGATGCTCTCCCATGGGATCAAGGAATAAAATATAATGAGATGACCACAAGATGCATGTAAATATTGAGATACTGTAAAAGAGTATATGAGAGAACAAGGTTGGAAATTATTATTTTTTGTTTTTGTACAACCAACTCTCTCAAAAATTAGCAAAAGGAAACTGGTAACATAATTGGGTGAATGAGTCAAGAAGAATGAGTCTGTTACCATAGAAAGGTAACAGTTATAGGAATATCCACAAGATTAAACCCAGGACATGTTGTGTGATGAAAGAAAGATGGTGCAAATAATTTTTCTTTCCATCTAAAAAATCATAAGAAATGTCAAGTTGTTTAGAAATATCTGGATTTCTTATATTTCTTTCTCAATGTATTCTGTAGTTATAAAAAAATTACCGTACATTAAAACACAACAAATTTCAGCAAGTACTTTGACATCATGAGTGTCCACCAAAGCCTTTTCTATAATTTGTTTAAGGTGAATGTGCCAATTTCAATTGTTATCCATGCACAGCGGCTACATTTTAACGACCGACATTTCTACAGAATAAAAGACCTGTTTCTTCTAGGCATTTACATGCCAAGAACGAGGAGTATTATTCATTTGTTGAACAAAAATGCTATAAATTTCAAAGCATTCCCTCCAATACCCATCTCACGAGAAATGAATACAGGTATGTCAGTTAAGTGCTGTGTGGTTCCAGCAGCTAACATTTTTTTACTCTTTTTAGTGTACTACTACAGCTGTTTAAATTCACTATCTTAGAGTTACCTAGAAGCAGTGCCTTTTCCTATACCATTAGCTTCCCTTGTAACAGTTGGTATTGATTCTTTCTAAGTGATCTTTTAGTACATTTGAACATTACTGTGTTCTCACTACTAGCAATCATACTTCAAATGTTCTTGTTCTTTGAGCTTTACAAACCATTTTCCATTCCAGTGAATCAACCAAGACAAAAGTTTGGGCACCAGAGTGCTTCATATGATCTTCAAATCAACCCTGAAACAATTCTGCAGAATATATTGGTAAGACTTCATTCAGACTTTTCAACCCAGCTTGGTTGTTTCACTGATTAAAATATCTCCATTATATAGTCCTTTGCCTACCAAGGCAGTTAGGAAAGGCCACACTCCCAATATATTTCTGTGTCTTTTAAAAAAATATTTGCAGCTATTTTTCCGTATCTGGACATTTAACAGTATTTCTCAAATTATGGATCAGGGCCTGAAGAGTTTTGCAGGCTCCTACAGAAAATGGAATTGAAAGTACCTTTAGAAAATCTGAATGTATAGAATGCATGGCTCCCCCATGCCATCAAGTCTCCTTCAAGTGGGAGCCTAGGTTTATCTGACTGATTGACTGGGTCTCTGGAATTAAGCCTTTTCTGACCAGTGCTGTATATATGCTTGACCTTTTATTAGTTATTGTTTTGTTGGTGATGTTTGTTGTTTCTGCTCCCTATCTGAATCAAAGTTTTTGTTTAAATGTAAAATACTGAATTGCTTCTATGATTTTTATGTTGTAAGCCACTTTTGTGGTCTCTTCAATGAGAATGAAAGGAATTAGGAAAAAAAGAACTGATCATCCATGGTTAGTTGTAGGATCACATTTTTGCAAGAGGCTTACTTTTTATTTTATTTTTTTACTTTTGCTACCAATATTTTCTTGAAGTGCTACTTGGCAGTGTAGATATGCACAAACTCTAGCCCATTCAAGTGTTTAGCCCAGGTCATTCTAGCCCATTTAGTGAACACAACTAAAAGTATAACTTTGTTGTTTAGTTGTTAAGTAGTGTCTGACTTTTTGTGATCCCATGGACTTTTCATGATCCCATGAGGTGGCATACCAGGTCACCTCATCTTCCACTAGCTTCCAAAGTTTATCAAAATTCATGTTCATTGCCTTGGTGACACGATCTAACCCCCTCATCCTATGCCTTCCCCTTCTTTTGCCTTCAGTTTTTTCCCAGCATCAGGAACCTTTCAAAGGAGACCTCTGTTCTCACGATGTGGACAAACTATTTAAGTTTCAGCTTCCTTCCGTCAGTATCTTTCCTTCCAGTCAGGATTAATTTCCTGGAGGACTGACTGATTTGATCTCCTTACAGTTCAAAGGACTCTCATGAGTTTCTCTAGCATCATAATTCTAAAGACACCTTTTTTTGGTGGTCAGCCTTCCTGTCTTGCTCCAGGATGACCATATGACTGGAAATTTCCAGATTTGTCCCCTTTTCTAGCCTCCTATCTGGGAGTCCTCCAAAGGGCTTTCTTTTGGAACTTTGCAATGGTGTGCAGTTCCCCATCATGTCATATGTTGTTGGATTTGTAATGATGAGCAGAATCCAATGCAGACCAATCCAGTTTTGAACTATCTCCTTACTATCAAAAGTTATGGCCTAAAAACTAAAAATAAAAAATATGCATTGAGCTCTATGGAAAAGTGAAAGTGCCCAATATTGCGGCTGTACTCATAAGTTGGCATATGTGCCATTGTCCACTGGAAAGGCTAGGCTGAGAGGAATCCAAGACCTTGTCCTCCTTTTTGGGTTTGAGCATCTGGTCACCCTGTCCAGCTCTCACATCACCACAGGGAAAACCCTAGCTTTAACAGATCTTTGTTGGCAAGGTGATGTCTCAACTTTTAATTAAGTTGTCTAGACCTGCAAAAACTTTCCTCCACAGAAGTAAGCATCTTTAAATTTCATGGATGCAATCATCATCTGATGTGATCTTAGAGCTCAAAAAAAAGAAACTCTTGTCACATGAAACTCCGTCATTTTTTCCCCTTCTGTTTGCCATTAATTGATAGGACCAGAAGACATGATCTTGTTTTTTTAATGTTTGTTTTAAGCCACCCTCATTCAGAGATTCCTTAGATCCTCCTTATTTTCTGTCATTAGAGTGGTATCATCTGCTTATCTGAGGTTATTGATATTTCTCCCAGCAGTCTTAATTCTGGTTTGTGATTCATCCAGCCCAACATTTTGCATCATGTACTCTCTATATAAATTAAATAAACAGTGTGACAATATAAATTGCTGTACTCCTTTCCCAATTTTAAACCATTCCATTGTTCCATATTTGGTTATAACTGTTGCTTCTTCACTCACAATACAGGTTTCTGGCAAGGGTTATTCCAGAACAATAAGATGATCTGGTATATCCATCTCTTTCAGAACATGCCACAATTTGTTGTGATCCACACAATCAAAGTATTTAGCATAGCGTAGTCAATGAAACCAAAGTATGTGCTTTTTTTGGAACTCTTTTTTTCTCCATAATCCAGCAAATATTAGCAATTTGATCTCTTTTTTCTATAGCTCTTCGGAAACCAGATTATCCATCTGTTAGTTTGTGATTCACATGCTTTTGAAGCTGAGCTTATAGGATTTTGAGCATTACCTTACTAGCATATGAAATAGAGGTATGGTAATTTGAGCATTTGTTAGCATTGCCTTTTTTGGGATTGGAACACTGATTTTTTCCAATCCTGAGGCCACTGCTGAGTTTTCCAAATGTAATGGCAGACTGAATATACTACTTTGACAGCATCATCTTTTAAGATTTCAAGGAGCACAACTGGAATACCGTCACATCCACTAGCTTTATTGTTTGTGATACTTTCTATGGCCCATCTGACTTCACACTCGAAAATTTCTGGCTCAAGTTCAGTGATCACATCATCGTGGTTATCAGAGACATTAAGATCTTTCTTATAGAGTTCCTCTGACTATTTTTCTCACCACTTTTTAATCTCATCTGGTGCTGTTAGATCCTTACCATTCTTCTCCCTTATCATGCCTATCTTTGCACAAAATGTTCCTCTAACATCTCAAATTTTTCTTGTGATTTCTAGTCATTCCTCTTCTGTTGTTTTCCTCAATTTCTTTGCATTGCTCCTTTAAGGTCTTCTTATCTCTCTTTGATATTCTCTGAAACTCTGCATTCAGCTGGGTATATCTTTCCTTTTCTCCCTTGCCTTTTGATTTCTTTTTTACTTAGCAATTTGTAAATCTTCTTCAGACAACCATTTTGCTTTCTTGCATTTTCTTTCTTTGGGGTGGTTCTAGTTGCCACATCTTGTATAATGTTATGAGCCTCCATCCATAGTGCTTCAGGGACTCTGTCTATCAAATATAAAACCCTTAAATCTATTTGCCACTTCCACTGTGTATTCAGATGGGACGTGATTTAGGACTGAATGGCCTAATGGGTTTCCCTACTTTAGGTAAATGCCTTCTGGACTACTTACATGAGTGACCTTGACTAAAGAAGCTGCATTTGCTCTCTTCTAAGCAACCAAAGTGCTTGCAAACTGAATAGAAAAGGAAGGGGGTGCTGTGGTTGGCTCCTTTATACTGTCAATTTGGTGGTGTGCTATCAGTTTAACAGAGGTGTTTCTGCAGCATGATGGCGGCTCTGCTGGTTAGACAAGCACTTCCAAAATTATTCAAGAGACGAAGGGGTTGCACTGCATGTTGCACTGCTGATGAACATCTGAAAAAATCTGAACATCTGAAAAACATCTGAAAAAATGAACATCTGAAAATAAAAAAATTAAAGGAGGATAGTATAATTCCATGTAATTCCGTTTTCCCCCTTTCTGAGAAAATGCTTGCAATACATGGTGCTAGTACAGCGCAAGCAATACAAATCCATAAAGTATATAGTAGAAGATGACATGACAGAAATTTGCAGCACCTCCCCCGCCCAGAAAAAACACTCAATGAGAGATGTTTTTTCATATCTGACAAAATAAACCAGACTTCCTTCTTTCATGTGAATGATTTCTTTTGTTTAACACACGCACACAGACACAACTTTGATAGGTTTTTAATTACAATGTGCCTTTCCTAAAACAAGGACTTAAAGACTCCATCTTTAATCATGTTTCCTTATCCATAACTCATTTTTGCTGTGATATTTTTATATTCTAACTCATTATAACAAAATTGCAAACCCAGCATCTTTTTTGTCTTTGTATCTATGATTACAAGAAAACAAAGCCCAAGATGGTGTTGTAGTTTTCATATGGAGGATTGTTTCTTGCTCCTTTCAAAAGGGTAGCGGCTTATGTTTCCTTCTGCTTATCCACTGCCAATCTCATTAAAGAATTTATAAAGTATCTTTCATAATTCAAATTGACTTTGATTGTATGGATCTTGGTTGAAGACAACATGGTCAAAGCTTATGATTTACAGAATTCAGCAATTTTGACAAGCAATAATTGGGAACAGTGGCAGATTGTGAACAAGCCATGGGAGCAAGAAGGCAATACATTACTTAAAATCAAGCAACACTGGAATAAATAAAAAATTGACTGTTTCCTGCAAATGTCAGTCTCCCTAATCACATAATTAAAAGGACTAAAATATATAAAATGATTCTTACACAAGCCACCTTAGCAGTTACTTTAAGCACAACATTAGATGAGCATAATACCCCCCTTCTTGAGGAAAAAAGTTCAACTATCCCAAGATAACTTTTCTCTTATTAGAGTCCACAAAGTTATCCAATGAGTATCTATGATAACTGAATATGAAATATGTGGTTTATAAATCCATTTTCTGACTCATACCATACCGTGTTGAAAAACAGACCATTTCTTCAGTGGCTCTTAAATATTTTGCACCAGAACCCACTTTTCAGAATGACAATCTGTCATTTTTGCTGAATGACAGAAGTGATGTCATTCCTACATATACAATAATCACAAGACCCATCCCCAAATCAGTAAGATTTTCAGTCCTACCCAGTTTAAGTTCTTATATTTAAACCAGGTTAGAGTGATTTGGGACAAATTCAGTATTAAATCCAACATTTTTGGGGGAGGGAAGGGATGATGATGATGAGCGGAAATGAGGCTCCATGGTGGGGGAAAGAGTCTAGAAAAGACAACGAGCACAATCCTAACAAATTTAGGCTGGCCTAATTCATATGGCATATTTTCCTATGGTGGTGTGGGGGGGGGGCTGGTATATTCCTGTGCACTGGCCTAACCCCACATGTGGGGGCAGAAATGCCTTATGACTTATGCTGGCCTAACAGGAGGTTAGGATTGCAGCAAAAACCCCTTACCAATAAAACTGTGTAATGCCAGTCAAGCCAGAGACAAGAGTTAGACTCTGGCCTGTGCTGCCATGACTGGTCCCATCCCATAGACCCAGAGGTGATCCTCCTCTGCCCACAAGACCTCTCTGCTTCTGTTCATCCCTTCCAGTGGCCTCTCCCATACCCTGTGTCAGCCTTCCTAGGCCAGCACAAATTCACCCCATCCTGGCACAGTTCCAGCAAAGTGAGGCTAGTGTACATCTGTACAGTAATCTACTCCTGAATTGCTACAAATGTGCTTTTACAGCATGTTTGCAACACTTGGGAGCCAACACAAAGGATCTGTATTGACTTGGTGGGGTTTGGATTGCACTGCTCATTTCATTTTCCATTAGGTTCAATACATATGTTAGCTGTTACCTTCTCACTGAAGTGCTATCTGTTTACATCTAAAAAATAGAAAATTATGCATCTAGAAGGCATTCAAAAGGCACATCTGGTTTGGAAGTGTCCTTGGATGCCCCTGGCAGGACATTTGGGGGCCAGGGAGCCCTTGTATAGCTTCCTTGGGCCTCTAACGGCGTCCCACCCAGACATGACTGGGTGGGAGACTTCTGGCTGCCTTCAGGAGGTATAGCGAGGCCCATTGGGTCAAATCCACAAATCCTGAACCTGTGAAAAAGATTGGGCAACCTGTGGTTTTTTCTACTTTTCTTTTTATCAGAAGTTTTCCTAACCTCAGAAATTGTAGGAGGTTATTTTCCTCTTTTGTCAAACTGCTCTTTTATTTTGGTACTATTTGTCAGCACTATTTATTTATATTATGTCAGATTCCAAAGGTTCCTCATGAAGGCTCACATATAACTGCATTTTATCCCATGCTCACAAAAGTATGTTGACATAACAGCATTTCAGCAATGGAAGCAAATCTCTCTTACTGCTTAATTATATATCCAACCATACTATAGCATGCAGCAGTACCAACAAATTGCAAGATACCTTTGTTCAACAATGAATGAATGTTTCTTTAAGCCGATAGAAAAAAATTAAAAGAAAATCAAAATACTGTCTAAGAAAATAACTTCTGTATACCTTTCACTTCCACTCCCAACCAGTCACTGGACATTAGGGGGGAGATGGAAGGAGAACAACATATAAGATTTTGCAGCACATTATTGGGAGGGCCTGCATCATTATTTTTCCTGTCCACTCTAACTGGCCCAATAGTAAGATGAATTGCTTATCTGTGCACTATATAAAAATTATATTTGGTATGTATTTGATATTTTCCTTTTTATTTCAGAGAACATGACTATAAAGAATGAATATAAAGGTCAATTCTGGAAACATACATTAACCAGAAATAATTTCTCATATAAAATCTTTTTGGAGAGTTTAAAGAACAGTTGGGTTTTTGTAAGAGAAAAATCATTAAAACACAGATGCATGTGTTCCTGTGGATCTCAGCAATCACAACTACCAACTAGCAACCCTATCCTAACCAACTTACCATCATCAATGTTTCTGCAGTGCAGCTCCAATGTAATGAAACCAATATTCCCTTATCTTGAGGAGGCCTTTGTGTCTGTTTTCCCAGCCTTCACAGAAAATGACAGATTATATCCCATTGGCACAGCTACATTGGTGCTAGAAATTCAGTTAAAATTTGGCTGTGAAGAGCTTTAAACTTCAGTAGTGCCCCATGTAGGGAACAAACAAAGGCAATAATCCTAAAGACACTTTCCTGGGAGTAAGACACAATGAACACAATGGGGCTTACTTTTGAGAAGACATGGTTAGGATTGTGCTAAAAGCCATTTTAGCAATGTTTTATTGTGATCTCCAAACCATTATAATTATACATCTGCTTTCTACCTGATCTTTCCACTACATGGTCATGCAAAAGAGATGTACCATACAATTGTTTTGCACCAAACTATAATAGGCAAAAATATGTGATACATTCCACATTAGTCTCTCTCCCTCTCATGTGTGTGTGAGATAGATGGCAAGTTTTTCCACAAACGTGTGATCTTGAAATCTGGACAGTTTAGTCAGTGGTTGTATTTTACCTCTTGACTGAGCTAATTTTCTACTTCAGCAATCAGCTCTCTTATGCACCTTTTTAATGAATACATGCTCTTCTGATTAAATTAACATTTTTGTCTACCTAATTAGCCTGAAAAAACCTATGCTGAGCTGATCTAGGAGCTGCTTTATTACTGTTCACTGGTGCATGTTTGCTACCCATCATTGTCAGCTCAATGGGCTAATTATTAGAAGAACATTAAGTTTGGTTAATTTGGCTTTCCTTGGCAATCATCATGGCAATCTAGCCTATGAATTGACCCTTTAGGACAGAGACAGATGTTTCAATCATGCAGATGCATTTGTTAAGCATCATCTGTCCGGATGACCAGTCTTGTAGCACAGAAATATGAAATGGAACTAATTAAGCACACCTTTCCCTATTATTATTATTCATTTATTTTGGGAAGAGGGGGGAGGTGTTCATCTTTTGGGTTCATCTTGAAAGCAGTTTGGGTCAACACCTTATCAGAAATATAAATAAAAATCTGTTTACCCATATTTGATGCACAAATAAGTATGATCATGAGAAAGCTGTGCCATTGCCTGCCTAGTAACATAAGCACAAGTTGCTTAATGCCTCATTAATGTACATCCGTTAATGAAATCAAGTTCAGGATAATGAACAGATGCAGTTGGGTAGACAGCTGCCACTAAAAAGAAGGCTCACCAGAAACTCTCTCATGATTCTGCACAGATAATTAGACAAAACTCTTTAAGTCAATGGAACACTTAGATGTCAATTACCAGTATTTGTACCATCACTGAATATTGTGGAAATGAAAGAAGCAAAAACATACTGCCACATTGTTATCCATAGCTGAACTTGATGAACTGTTGATTAATACAAAAAGAACTATTGGTCAAAAATGCAATGTATTTGAACCATGATGTACCCTTTATACTCCCTCTCTTCCCTGTATGCAGAAATTGATTATTTGGGCGTATCCAAATTAAGAGCACAATCCAAAAGTGCACTTGGGATACCCTATCTATCACTGGGGTGACCCAACTGCAAGATGGGTCACCCTTGTTATTCTGGAAAAGGCTTGGGGAAGCCTAAGGCAACATAGGCTGCCCCAAAACAGGTGGACCTGGGCTGCCCTAGCTGCAGCAGCCTAGGCAGTTCAGGAGAGGCATGTTGAGGGCATGTTCAGCATTGCCTAGAGCAGAGCAGTTACTCTGTACAGAAATGCCCTCTTCCAGCTCCTCAGAGTTATACCACCTCAGGAGCAGGTATAGTAATGAGTAGACCCATAGGGGTCCATGATAAGGCCTGAGTAAGAATGGCAGTGTTGACCAAAAATCTGAGTTCTTGGCCAGCCTAGCTGCAACCCCTGCCTCTCAACCTCAGGATATGGAACCACTACGGCAGCCCACTAACCTGGAGATACAGCAGGCCACTCCATACATCCACCCTCCACTAGAGGAACTGCAGCTGTAACTGGTTGTCAGGAACTTCTGGGCTTTCTTATAAGGCAGACACCACAGCTGTTCCTTGTTCAGTGTGATCTGAGGGGGGGTCTCCTCAGGAGCAAGTCCTCCCCATGTGTCAATTATTTAGCATGCTCTGGAGCAGTTAGGGCAGCCCAGGCTTCCTGACTCTCTGGATGCAGCATAACTTTATGTTCTGGATACAGAATAGTTAGGAGAGAGCAGTTAGGGCAGAGCAGGCGGAACTTGCTCTGGATTGCACCCCAGAGCTGTTTCAAAGAAACACAGTAAAATGATGATAGGCCAAACAACTATGAAGAAACAGGAATGGCTGCCACTAAAAAGAAGGCTCACCAGAAACTCTCTCATGATTCTGCCCTGATAATTAGACAAAACTCTTTAAGTCAGTGGAATAAAGGTGGAAATGGAATAAAGGTGGAAAACCAGCATTCCTATAGTTTTTCACATGGATCAAAATCTTTAGGTGATAAAGATCAGTGTGTTTTTGAATCACAACCACAAATTTATAGAAAAGCACTATTGAGAAGGAGGCACCAAACATTTTTTTAAAAGAAACTGATGTTGGCCACTCAGCATGACCTTGTCAATGGTAGTGGCTGAATTGTCCTAACTCAGAGGTTTGCTTGAAAATGTCAACTAGTCAGCCACAATTGTCAGTCACAATTCTATGCATGTCTACTCAGAAGGAAATCCTGTTGTGTTCAGTGGAACTTACTCCCAGGAAAGTATGGAAAAGATTGCAGCCTTCATGTCTGTACTTGGACACATGCTCTGCTGT
The DNA here is from genome assembly GCA_030015325.1 of Cryptoblepharus egeriae. Taxonomy (NCBI): domain Eukaryota; kingdom Metazoa; phylum Chordata; class Lepidosauria; order Squamata; family Scincidae; genus Cryptoblepharus; species Cryptoblepharus egeriae. The sequence goes on from JAREYC010000002.1 coordinate 60,557,930, forward strand.
CATAGGTTCCAAGCACAGTTCTGCCCTTTCCTTTGTAATAAAAAATCCAAGGAGACATTGGCACTTAAGTATAGCGAATTTCTCACTAACCAGGGAATTTTGTTTTGTTTACTTGGTTTTAAATGTGTTAACAAGATTCAAAGTTAGTGAATGAAATTAAAAGGAAAAAAGATGGAAAAATGCTAACTTTTTGTAAACTTTGTAAAGCTTATTTTGTAAATATTTATTCCAAATGTCCAAAATAAACCATCAGGTTGAAATACCACCTTTAATATTAACACTAGCTCAATTACTTCATCCAAGGGAATTAGAAGCAAAACTCACTCACTCACTCCCCTCCAACAACATCAAACCAAAATCCCAATAGGCTATAAGTGGGCAACTGGGCAAAGAAGAACCTTTTAAAGTGCTGCCTTTTTTATCAGGTAGAGTACCTTTCTGGTGGTAGTTGGCATTTTTTCCACAGCCTTTTATATTGAGAACTGTTTGGGGACAGAGAACCATTTATTTATTCAATTAGTAAACCTCCTTATGAACCTTTTATTTAGTTGTTGAAAAATTAGCATCTAACAATTTGTAATAATATGTGCATGATATAAACAGTTGTTCAAGAACACTTGATATAACATATGCAAGCAATCATCCTTCAGGATCACAACTGTGAACCCACAGTGCACAGAGCCCCCTGGCTCTGCGGAGGGAGTGGAAATAAATATTCTTAATCTGTTTCTTAGTGGAGTGAGAATGAAGCACTTTCTAACCGTCTACCTAACAGCTGGAATCCAAATTCTCCTTGTAAAGCAGTAATTTTCAACCAGTGTGCCATGGATGGTCCTCAGGTACGCTGCAATAATTTGGGGAGGGACATATATTTATAGGAATACGTGGAGATTTGAACAGCATCTATTTGAACAGCAGGAGATTTGAACAGCATCTAGTGCCTTGTCAATTTTAAAGACAACTGATGGTGTGCCATGAGATGAAAAAGGTTGAAAAACACTGTTGTAAAGCCTGTTAGCCTGTAGCTAAGGAAACACCAAATTACTTCATTCTCTCAGCCTTCCATCAGAACCAACAAGTTAACTCTGACCATACATAGAAGTTCATATTGAGATAATGAAAGAATAGAACTTGACCAGTCCAGAGATAATGTGTACCACTGCAGAGTATATACAGGCCTATGAGACTGTATTTAAATCAGAAATGCAAATTGGAATTCATGTTCATCCTGAAGGATACAAGATGTAGAATCAGACCGAAATATACATTATTTACCGACACTGTGGCAAACCTCAAAAATCACTTAGGTAGACTGGATTCTTTTCCTATCTTCACTCCACTACAGAGTGGAGATACCAAACAAGCAAAGGCACCAAACAAGCAACGCTGGATGGAGGTTGTGGTGGGTAAATGGTAGATGGAATAGACAAGGGAAATTATCTTCCCTTACCCTCAATCATCTATGGGTCGCCTATGTAGCTGGCATGTTTCTGAGAAATGGGACATCCAGGAGGAGTCATTGGAGAGGGAAGCAATATGCTATGCCATAAAGTATATTCTGCTCTGGGAATGCCATTTCTGGTAGTGGAACCTCTCCTTAGAATTGGCTAGTTGATCATTTATTTCAGTGCATACCAATGATCTTCAGTGCAAACATAAATATATGCAGTGGTGATATTGTCAGAACACCATGCAATTTGGAAAATGATTAATTAATCATTTTGAATTAATACATATTACTGTTATAACAAAATTCCATTGTAAAGCACAATGTACAGTACTTGCATTTCATGCTTTTGAACTGCTAGGTTGGCAGGAGCTAAAGCGCCCTATCTGGCCGCTCTTGGATCTTGAACTGCTGGTCTGCTGAGCGGAACTCCGGTCAAGCTGCGTTCTGACAGCTGATGTTAAAAAGTAAAGCCCATGGTAGGTGCTTGTGAGTATCTAAAAGATATTCAACACATTCATTCCTATCAGATGGAGGAAAGGGGAACACATTTTATGCGTTTGTACTTCAGTGACAATAAAACAGAAGCTGGAGCTATAAGTATACAAACATGCTCTTACAAAATATTTTTTTAAAAAAACAACTGTGTACAATATATATCTTAAACCACCAGCAAGTCTGGAGACTATTCGTGCAACGCCCTGGGCAAGCAACAGAGGTAGCTGCTTCATTGCATAAAAGTATCTGCCAGACATGTAATGCTGAAAGAAGATACAAATATTGTTTTGGCTGTTCCATAATATAGATATTAATCTATTCTCCCATACTAGAATTTCAGTGTATGACTTCTGTGCATGAACTCATAACCTATCCCTGCAAGGCAAAAACTTTATTTTACATTGGTCTATTGTATTAATATAGGAGGCAAAGCTAGTGAAAAATGAGCTTCTGGAGAAGAATATCTTTAAAGTTAATGTTCCAAACTTGTATCTTTAATGTGATATAAATTAAGTTTTATGCCTTGAATTTATGAAGTAAAAGAAACAAGGCCCTGGAGTTGCAATAAAAACCTGAGGTCAAGACACAGATATGGTTCATTTTTTATGTTAAAATTAGCTCCTTTGTTTCCAAGTCATAATCTTCTTTCACAAGTTCATGAGTCAATAGTTGCTCCAGAAATAAATGGCAGATAGTTGCACACTGATATCAAAACTTGCAACAAATCCTAAGAAGTCAAATTTATTGTTTTTCCCTTTAATCTTTGCAGAGGGTTTTTGTCCCTTTAAGCCTTTCAAAGGGCTTTCTAAAACCTCCTGCGCCCATGTCTGTCTGCCAGTGGCCTTTATGGACTTCAGAATGGCCTTTTCAGCTGAAAAAAACCCACTACCAGTTTTCCAAGGGAAACCAGACGTGACGTTTTTATTATGCCATTCAAGGCATTCTTAGATTTGGGGAAGAATCCTGAGGTTTAATACAATGTTGTATTAAGCAACATTACAGTGTCCTACAAAGGCTGAGAACAAGAAAAGGAAAAAAAATGTACGTAGTTGTCATTACATAAACACAGCTGGAGACTGATTTTGAAAAGCACAGTAGGTACAGAATCAATGGAAGCCAAATTCAAAACTATTACTTAGTGGCTTGTGTGCTTGGTGTTGAGCTCCCGATAGGCATCACGGAAACGAAACATGTGTTAGAAAAAACTGAGATGGTTTTCTTTAATAGGAACACTCAGAGGAGTCAGGGCACTGTTCATCTTGATATCTTCCATAGTAGCAGCTTCGACCTCACCAACAGTCGCTACCTGATCCTCTAGTTCTGTGGAACTTGGGCATTTCAGCCTCAAACCCCTTTCAAACTTAAAAATCTGTTTGGGACTCCCTGTCAAACTTACTGGGATGTGTGACATCAGTGTGTAGCCAGAGGGCCTCCATGTCTCCTCAGAAATAAGTCCTGTTGGGTTCATTGAGACTAACTCCCAGGAAAGCCCAGTGCCAGATTCCAAGATGGCAGATCCCAACCACTTGCAAACCCCCTGACTTAAGGTCATGATCCCCACTTTGGTATCTCGCTGGAGGGATTTATCCTGGAACCTTCTGCATACAAAACATGCACACTGTAATTGAGTCTCTCTCGTCTACATTCACTCTCTCTTCTACATACTGCAAGGCACAGTTCTGTTTATTATTTTGGGGCATTTTTATCTCCTCTTCAACTGAGAAGTCCCCCAGAGTGGCTGACATAAAATCAATCAATGGGAAAATCATTGGAACAGGAGCCAGAGAGTAGGGACAATGCTTCATTGGCTTCTTCTTATTCTTTTTATAATTGCCAGGTCCAAGCCCTGCTTCCCACCTGCCTTTCTACACTCCCACTAGCTCTCCCCCCACATCAAAATGCCTCCCATCCGCATCCTCCCTGCTCTCTCATATCTCTGTGTCTCTCAAGCTGCCATGGAGGCTAGATTCACCCTCCTTGGCCTGACGCTCTTCTGTATCCCAGTGCAGCCTGCTACCAAAGAGGTGCAACTGTGCTTTAAGGCTCATTTCCAACTCTCTTGAGCCAGCGTAAGGGACTTGCGCTCTGCTTGTTTTAACAATTCTGATTCAATTAGTATTTGGCTTCATTGAACAATTTCATTTTAGGTCAGTACCACTCCAAAAGACAGAACAACAATATACAGCCAGTATACAACATTCAAACCAAAACCTGGTGCATTTATAAACATAATGTCTACAAATGTTAATAAACAGCTGAAACTGAATATGTAAATTGCCCAGGACTCCTTGAGTGTTGGTATGCTTTTCATACAAATGCTAACAGATCTCCAGCAATGTATATTTTAGCTTTAGATGTATTCCAGAAGTTTGACTTTACTAACTAGTGCAATACATTATTGCAGTCCTGGAATATTATGCAAGCTTCCATGCATTACTTAAATTAGAAAGTCAGTGATATATTTATATTGCAATTAAAATGTTAAGCCTTCCCTCAGGCACTACTCATCCCATTGCATCTAAAGGTGCATTCATTTTATGCCATAGAATTTTATGATAAAGACAACATTTTGTTCTATACAGTATTTAAAATTTAAACATGCAGTGTAGTGGATTTGGATTAAAACAATGCATAATCAGACTGCAGCCTTTTGTAGGGACAAGTTCTTTTCCCTGTGAAGAAATTTTGAGTTAGACTGGCAGAAAGCTGAGCATAATAAATGTAGTGAGCACCCAGTTCTATGCATATCTACTCAGACAACCTATGTTCTTCAATGCACTCATATATCCCAGAAAATGAACAGATGACTAGCTTTTGTTTGAATGCATTTAATTCTGCTTTTGTAGGATATTATAGAGAGAATCATTTAAATAAATAAATAAACTGGAGTGCAATTTTCTACAATTGACAAACCAACTTTCTAGCATTGACATAGTTATGCCATCCTATAGTTAGGGAGAAGTCACAGAGGCATCCTCAAGGCCTTCTCAAATTTTTAAGTGTGAAAGCACAATTCTTGCAGAGCCAATTTTCATTATTTTAAAAAAGGACAAACTCACAGGTACTCCTGGGCCACCATATATTTGGCTATTTCTCCAGAATGCTGCCCCTTAGCACTACCAGACTATATTAAGAAATTAAAACAACTTTGGATAAGCGAACTTTCCAAAAGTTACTTTTTAGTAACTTTCCTTCACCAGGCTATAATAATTCAGATCAACAAAATTGTGCCACATGCATTATGCCACACCATGAAAATGAAGAAACTTTTTGTATATAAGCAAATTTTACCATAAGAAATAATGGAAACTCAATGCTCTCTCAACTCAGAAATGTTCATATGAAAATGATTACAATATAATACAAAATAATAAATAAAAAATATTTCAAGAAAATATTTAAAGAAAAAAATTAACCTGCACTTGGTCTCTCAGGCTGCAATTTGTTGCATTATACAGGAGCGTAATATGATTTTATTGGGGCTTACTCTAGAGTAGACCTGCAAAGCTCGGTGTCTCATGCTCCTTTCCATTGCCCTCTTACATAGGAGTGAGCTCCATTGACTGTAATACGCTTACTTCAGAGTAGACAAGCATAAGCTGGTCTCTCAGGAGAGGCTGAGCAGGTGCTAGCGGGTTGCCAAAACTGGCGGTATTCCAGCCAGGACTATTTTTTTGCTTATTTATCAAGACATTGCTTGTATATAAAGATAAAATTATTAGACATGTTTGCTTGTCTTGTAAAACGCTCTCAATCCAAGTTACTCTCAATCCAAGATTTTACTGTATATAGAATGTAGTTTATAGGGTATGGATGGAAACTCTTCATACCCTCACAGAGTAAACATTAGCAAACATTAGTAAACAACACATAAAAATCTCTGTGGTCTGACCCTGTGAAGAGCTCCTAACATTAAGTAGCTGGCCTAGTAAATAACTCCCTTTATACTACCTGTGAGATATTATTTTACTAAATCACAACTGGCTAGATAGACATGTTTCTGCTGTACCAAACTGGGTATTTTATTTGTTCAAATGAACCTTCATATTTTACACTCCATTAATCCTTTTGAGATGAAATACCACCGGAAAAGCAGAGGTAGGGAAGACCTGCTCTTGCATTTAATGTCTGTTTATACATTTTCTGCAATTCCTTTACATTGAAATGATAGGTAACATTAGAAAGCCAAAAAGATCAAGGGAGCCCCTTCACAAGAATTCAGGTAGAATTTGTTATTATGAACACATTCTGTGTGTTTTCACACAAAATCATATCATGCATATGTGTCATCGTGTATCATTATCCCAAATTTGCCAGTCTCTTTGCCCAATATAAAGGAGCTGCTTCAGGAATTGAAAAATCCCTCAATTCCCATGTTTTCTCCACATCTCAGATATTGCACTGCACTGATTACATTTGATTTTATTCTCAGTTCACACCTCAATTCCCATGTCCAACACACTTCGCTACTTTCCAGACAATGCAGCGGTCAAATTCATATGACAAGCTACTTTGAAAGAAAGCTGTGAGTCTCCAGAAAGCCAAAGTCTTTGGCTGCAATCCTAACCATGTCTACTCAAAAGTCATCCCCACTGTGTTCAGTGGGTCCTACTCCCACAAAAGTGTCTTTAGGATTGCACCCTAAGGGCACAATCCAGAGCAAGTTCAGCCTGCTCTGACCTAACTGCTCTCTCCTAACTATTCTGTATCCAGAGCAGAAAGTTATGCTGTATCCAGAGAGACAGGAAGCCTGGGCTGCCCTAAATGCTCCACAGCATGCTAAGTAATTGACACATGGGGAGGACTTGCTCCTGAGGAGACACCCCTCAGATCACACTGAACAAGGAATAGCTATGGTGCCTACAGTGGTGACACGACTCTGTGCATCACCCGGTGCGAAAGTCTGTACATCACCCCTCGGATGCATGCACCCCCCTACCTGAACTGCGCAGTCGCCAAAGGTGGCACCTGTGCAGTTGTTTCTGAACTCAACTGGCTTCAGAAAGAGTACTGCGCAGGCACCATCTCTGATGCCTGCACAGTACTTTTCTGAAGCCTTTTGGCTTCGGGGGAGACTGTGTAGCCATCAGAGTTGGTGCCTATGCAGTACTCTTTCTGAAGCCATTCGGCTGCCGCTTCACCTCCTGAGTGAGGCCGAATGGCCATGCAGAGGCGCAGACATCCTCCGATCTAAGAAAGTCTCCTCTGGAGCTGTTCGGCATGCTCAGTGTGTTTCTGCCCAGTGCACCTCAGCTGGCAGTTCAGGCCAGCTCTGGGGACAAGTGGCAGCTTCTGGGCTGCTGCTCTGCCTTAGAGCAGGTTGAATGGGCGTGCTGACACCTGGGGCCTGCAAAAGGACAGTCAAACTCCTCCGGCGCATCACCCCGTATGGAACGCATCAGTCCGTATGCAGCCCACACCACACCTAATGCAGCCCACACCAGCCGCACCAGTCTGGTGACACCACTGGGTGCCTGCCTTATAAGGAGTCCCTGATGAGATGCCAGTACATTCTACAGTGAATACAAGGGGCTTCTTGGAGTGGCCTGCTGTATCCTGAGGTTTGTGGGCAGCCGTAGTTTGTTTCCTATCCTGAGGTTGAGAGGCAGGGGTTGCAGCTAGGCTGGCCAAGAACTCAGATTTTTGGTCAACACAGCCATTCTTACTTGCTCCAGCCTAGTGATAGATAGGGCAACCCAAGGGCTCTTATGTGGACAAATTATTTGCTTTGGATTGTGCTGCCTGGCTACAATCCAGCGTAACTATGGGACCTTTTACACCAATGTAGTTACGGTGCCATCTATGGGAAACCTATGGGAAATGCATAGAGCAATCCAGAGTAAATGCCTCTACATCTTTCCGTAGTTACTCTGGATTGTAGGGTAAGTGAAAAGTACAGATAGACTTTGTATCTGCTGGAGTTCAGTTCTGGAAGACCATATGGAAATGTGAATCCATGGATATGGGGGGGGGGCATCACCTCCCATTCCCTAGAGGCAAGCTCTAGTGCCCATATAGGGCACCGAGGAAGTTAAATATTTTTATAACTCTTTTCCAGCACTCAAAGCAGTGTACAATAAGAAAAAAGCAGACCTTCGTCAGTCTTGGAAGACTATGGTATCGTGCTCGGCGCTGCATATGCTGCATGCGAGGCACGAAAGTCTGGGTTAGATTGTTATGGAGGATAGGCTGTTACATGCTACTGAATTAATCCAATGGAAAGGCAGAGCCGATACGATTGGATCCAGCTGGCATCGCAGAGCTGGGCTAAGGACAGGTGCTCACCCTGTCTTGTGGGGCCGACCCGGGTCTCAAACCCTGGCCTGCTGGTTAACAGGCACAGTGTCTTAACCACTTGCAAAGTCCAGTAAAATATACAACTGATGAAAAATTAAATTAAAACCAATTAAACAAAACAATATTGGAGCAATTAAAAGATATACAAACAGCAACAATGTATTAAAATAGTGGTAAAACAAAAACCAATAACTTATAATGCATTGGCCTCTTATGTCTGCATCCACCTGAACACTGGATGCTCATTTCACAATGTAATTTCTTCCAGAGATGGATGCCAGTGAAAACACAATTATGGCATTGGGGGTCCAATGAGTTAAAATGTGCCATATTGCTCCCTTTTTCAAAAGCACATTATATTGCACCAGTTGTACAACACAGCTTACTTTTGAGAGAAGGCTCTCACTGGAGCAGCTAAGAGGTACAGCTAAGAATTTGTTTGTAGGATTCCTAACATAATTTTGCTCCTTGAACTCATCACCCTTATCTGGTCTATTCTGGAATTGTGAAAATTATGGACAATAGAACCTGTACATAAAGCCACCTTCTGTTTTACAGAACTGCTACCATCCTGTTGGCAATTTTCACAAAACAAATCAGCATGAGTCTGTTGCACTGCTGCACACACTGTTGGCCATGCTTTACTCTTACTATATTGTTATTATAATAGCTAAAACAAAACAAAGCAGGAGAAATAAATCTTCATATTGTTGTGCAAACACAATGATGCATGAATAATGTCATGCTAATACATGCACATATATTAGGATTTTCTGAGGAATAACTTTTTCATGTTCAATTTAAAAATGAACAATTTAAATGTACAGTTTCAAATGTTTTCCATTTTTAACAACGAACTGTGATAAATTCTCACCTCAAATAAAAATAGGTCCATTTCCTCTTATTGCTTTACCATGTCCACTGACAATGTCTGGCCTCCCCTCTCTGTAAATACTAATGCCTTATTAGCTATAGCAAGGAGTGTGAAAAAGAAAGAACAGAAGGGATACTCCAAGTGTTGCAAGCCCCCTTTGATGGCAGATGAGTTCAGGCAGTGCCAATCCTCACAAGGCAGGGGTCCCATATTCTGATTAGGATTTTTTTCTAAATCTGAGCTCTTCTCACCCTTGGATGTAATACAAGCTGTGGCCAACTTACCTGGTAGTGGCATAAAAAGCTTTCGCTTTTCTTTAACAATGAAAGCTGGCTTTGTATTTAAGGTGTTATTTTAGATTTCTAGACAGGTTCCTGCTTTTTCTCTCACTATTTAACTTGGGTATTATGACATTTCACTCTGTCTCTCATGCTGATGCTATAAGCCCTCTCTGACAGTGAACAGATGTTTTCAGTGTCCATTTGCATTGAAATTAAAAAGGCATGAATCACAGGCCAGAATGGCTTTGAAATCTTTAGTAACTGGAAACTGCTTCCTCAAGGCAAAACTATAATTCAACTATATTACAGAGTGTCACCATTTCCTCCCTTTAATCAAGCAATTTATTTTATCTATTCTAAATCAATGCCTATCTTAGCCACTGGGTGAGGATCAGTGCAGGCTTGGAAACGGCTTCCTGGCTGAGCATTCACAGTGCCTCATTCATGGTTTACATGAAAGGCTAGATAGGTAAGATGGGCACAAGGCTCATCTTCCCTTATGAGTATGAGCAGAGAGGATTCCCATCCGCCAGAATGGAGACCTAACTAAGAAACGGTGACCACCAAGGATTACACTTATGGTCCCATTTTTCTTTGGCAAAGCATGTGCCTGTTGGATTGGCACTGAAGGAAAACTGACAAAAAGTATAGTTAAAAACAAATATATTTCTTACAACACAATAAGAAATTTCTTATTTCTTGGGCCTAGTGTAGCCCAAGAGCATAGCAAATATGCCACAAAATATATTTGCGACTACTCTCAAAGTGGCACACATAAGGATTTGTGCCAGCTTGCCGACGCTTGATCCAGGCTATGAAAGGGTATGTTTGTGCTGGCTCGAAGAGCATGGTGGGAGGGCAGATCAGAGGTAGAAAGGAGGCATTTCTGGACAGAGGAAGGATGGAATAGGGAAGATCAGGCCTAGGAGGGGATGAGAGCAGCTGTGGCACCACAGACTGAATACTAACCCTTTTCTGGCCAGGCTGATGTTACGCTAGGCTGTTTGGATTTGTGCCAGTGATTTTGTGCAGGTCTAGTAGCCCCATAAGGGTGGGTTGGGGTATTACTTGGCATAAGGGGACAAATATTCCCTTACCCTGAGTTGTGCTTCAGCTGGCACCTACCCTGCACTGGATACGGCACAAGCCACCCAGTCAGATTGTGGTATGACATTTTTATCTCACCCACCAACAAAAGATCTCATTGCATTTTAGTCGTAAAATATAGGCACAGTTAGATACAATGAGAGAAATGCATTGTAAAGGTTCCCTCTCCTTTAAAACAAAAGGCATGCTGGTGGTGTCAATATACTCAAGACTATAAACCAAGGATAGCTCTTCTACCTGTCGTACAAGCCATGGCAGACATTCATGTTTGGATACAAACATTCATGATGGAATGGAAAAGAGTAGCTCATCCCCTCCAAACACAATGGTTTTTATACCTTAAACTTAGTTCAAAAAAGTTTTGAAGCTTCTGGAAAATGATCTCATTGCCTGAAGTTACTGCTGGTTGCTCACTCTGACCCTTTCCATGTGGAGATTCACAGCTGCCTCCCATTTTCAATTAGTGAGACACTGAGGTCCAGCATGTTACCAAGCTCTAAGTCTGACCAAAGCAAGATTCCGATAAGAGGCTATTTCTCAGCCTGTTAACATGCACTGTTCCCATAACTTCTGTCAGACTTAAGCCAGGGACAGTGCAATCCTAACCAATTTAGGCCAACACAACTCTCCCATCTTCTCATTCCTGTAGTGGTGTGTGGAGGTTGGTGCATGTCTGTGAGACGGCCTAACTCCCCAGGAGTGGTGCAGAAATGCTTTATGGCACTAATGCATACAAATGCATCGTTGTTTCATACAAATGCATTGTAATATAGGAATTCTGTCTTTGTGCAAATGAGTGAAATCTAAATATAGGATTATGAAACAACTGTACATATTTATGTAACCAGGGTGACTGGTTGTAATTACTTCAAAGAGCAACTTTTTTTGTTTGGTGATTTTTGTTTTGTTTTTTGCAAATTTGCACATCCACTATTTGTTCATGACTTTGATAGTCCAGTCCAGTAGATCTAATTTAGGTGAAAATGCCCTTTTCCACTTTAAAACTAGAAATGATGGAAACCAATTTGAAAAATCCGATTTTGAGGAATAAGAAGTTCTATGTAGATATGGAAATGGATGAAATCTGGCTTCTTCTCAAGCAATTTCAAGTAAGACTTTTCTGAGAATAGTCCTGCACCAGCATTGATCTTGGGGTACTTTTAAAATATTTTCAGGCTGCTTTCAACCACCAATTTTCCATTCAGTATAGCTTCATAATTAAACCTGAATGTCCATTCATCAGAGCTAAGGCCAGCATGCTTATGAGAAAATAAATGGTTTTATGAGTGCCTGCTAAAGGTATGATTCATCTCCCAGGTGCACATGTTTGAAAACGATGATGATGATCCACAGCTACATATTCTACTTGACCTCTGTGCAATTGAAATGCAAAAGGTAACATCACATCATTCTTTCAGTTATATTTTATAACATCATTCTTTTTCTCTCATCTAAATAAAATTCCACATTCCTTGGGAAGCTGAACTTATAACACTGGCAAAGTCACATTAGAAAACAAATGGTTATATCATACAAAGAAATGGTTTCATGAATTGGCTTATTCAAAAAAGGTTCTCATTTTCCAATACATAAATACACTGAATTTCAAGCCAGTGTATTGACACAAGTTCTGCTGAAATGAATGGGCTCAATTAAGCCAATAGAAATGTGAGGGCCAGGTTTGGGCTCAATTGGACAAGTCTGACAAGATTAAGAAGGTTCTGTTTAATTTTTATAACATTTTATGAGAAGTATATTTTCATTTGCATGTCTACACGTCCAAATGCACACATGTAAATCTTCAGTTTAGTAAGAAGGCACCTGAGGTGGGGCATGATTGAAATATATAATATACTTGAGATGGATAGAGGGAAGTTCTTTTCCCAATATTAGAACAAGAAGACATCTACTAATATTGATTGGCAGGAGAGTCAGAACAAACAAGACAGAGTATAATATCTGTGGAATACAGGATGTTGTGATGGCACCTGATCTACATGTCTCCCTCTTGATTTAAAGATGGCTCCCTCCCTAGAAACTTTTCAGTGTGGCCTAAAAACATTCTTATTTATAACAGCCTTCTGAGTTTTTTAATCGACCGGCCACCCTTCTGCACACTCTTTTAGTATGTTTTTTAAATTCTGTTTTAGTGGGTTTTATTGTAAATTTTATGAGAGGATGTTTTTAATGTTTATATATAATCTAACTGCATTTTAGCTGTTTTTTAATTGTGTTTTAATCTGTATTTATTATCTAATTTTAGTGGTGTTTTATTGTTCTTTGAACTGTTGTTAGCCGCCTTGAGCTCCCTTTCGCTGGGGAAGAAAGGTGGGATATAAATCTGATAAATAAAATGAAATAAATAAAAATACCCATGACACATGGATAAATTGATGGAGGAAAAGTATATTATGGGTTAAAAGCCATGACTACTGTGTATAGATCCTCTGGTTTAAGAGGCAGCTTATTTTTAATGCCAGGGGCATGGGAGTGGCAACAGGATACAAATGTCTCATGTGCTCCCAGGAATATCTGATGAGCAAATGTGAAATACAGGAAACTGGAATAGATGGTTCCTTGGCCTGATCCAACAAGGCTCGACCCATGACACATGCTGCTAGAGAAGGCAAACATTTGTTTCCAAGAACAATTAGCAAATGATAAATACCTTTCCCCACTTAAATATAAGATATCAATTCAATGGCTCACAGTAGTAAAACCTTAATCATTACAAGGAAATATTACCATCTATAATTCAATGCAGAAGAGTATCCTATATGTAACTGTATATCAGTTATGGCCTGCATCTAGAGGGCAGGGTGGGAAAGAAGTTCCAAAATGCCATACAGGACAAATGTATGATATTCATTTGTTTTGAATATCAAAAAGCTTTAACTGGTGCACTCAAATAAAAAACAAGAATTATAGATCTTCAGGAAAAACTGATGAACCACCTTCTCCCTTTCTGGAATGTCCTCTTTAATCTGAGGTGGCACTACTACAAGTTCCAAGTTAGAGGGATGGAGACAAGAGAGTGAGCCTTCTCTGTAGTGGCACCACAAGTGTGGAAATCCTAGCCAGGCCAATAAAGAACTATTTCCTCCCACATAGCTTTTTGGGGAGGGCTCAGAATATTTCCATTTTTTTGGATGGAAATATTTAGGTGATGGGCTGGTGTTTGCTTTCTGTAATTGTGTTTTTGTTCTGTTGCTTTTCTGTTCTAAATTTTCATTCCCCTGTGAGTTTTTATAAATTGTTTTATCAATTGTAAATTTCACTCTTGAATCTCTGTAAGCCACCTTGGGCATTTGCTCTGACATTGAAAGGATGGGATATAAATTCTAACGAATGCTGTAATTTCATTATTTCTTATTAATGTTCTTATTAATGAAGAACTTGACACTGAGGAAGTGAAACAGGATTTTCAAGGCTACCCAGATATTCCTACCTGTGATCTTGTACTATTGGCATACTACTATATTGTATTCAATTGGTTAGGTTAATGTCCTTCCATTAGTTTTTCCTAATACTTAGCATGCAATCCTAACCTAGGCCAGCACAATTTACTGGTTTTCCCGTTCTTGTGGAAAGTGCATGTCTGTATATTGGCCTAACCCTCATCCAGGATTGATGCAGAAGTGTCTTATGGCACTTTTGTGACATCCCCAGGTCAGCACAAGATTTGTGCTGGGGCTTAGGCTGGCTTAACTGCAGATTAGGATTGCAGCTTTAGTGCTTTTGCTGATAGTGTTCTTTCAGCATTCACTTCATTCCCAGCAATCTTCAGTTGAAAAAGAGTATTTTCATCATTGTCTCAGTGGGAAGGTTCTTTCTGCATCCACTCATGTTGCCTTCTGAGAGAGAACATAGTCTGCTGCTTTGAATCAACAAGATTAGCCATGCTACAGGGTACACCACTGCCCTATCACTCTTTGTCCACAAATGAAATTGAGATTTTGTTCTTCTCTAGGTGAAGCCTTCTTTCAAATACATTATAAAAAATGCATTACTTATTATGGTTCCCACTGTTCTCCTATATGCCATAGTTAATCAAATGACCCCACTGTTTTATTTAATAAAGATTCAAATGATGGCCACAGACTCAGTCACAGACATTTGGGAATGCTGATTTCCATGAAGAAAAAGGCAATTCTCAATAAAATTTTGCTGAGGTAACCAGATGTAGCTGTGCATAATAAGATATTTTTTTAAAAAATCAAGAGTTTCAGTGCTTCTTAGTTCTAAGTTCTAAGTCAGAAAATTATATTGGCTGTTATTTTTAAGCTACTCCAGGAGGCCAGCCAATCATTAAATACAATAGTTCCCTCATGAGATGAACAAGTAAAGTAAAATATGGGAAGCTGTTCCATTAGGGGCTGGTAGACCTGGCTGAAGTAGATGGCAGAAGTTAGCAGGATGTTTCTAGATTAGACGGAATCTACAATTGGCCAATGAATTAAGAGACTAAAGAAACTGAGCTACAATAGTGGTTAGTACTTATTTTTCCAATGTCCTGTGAACTGAAAAAGAGTTATAAGAATAGTAATTTCATATTTTTCTAATTTACAAGAAGAATTACAAGAGTGCAAGACTATGTGTGCAATCCTAACCCCAGTTAGGCCACTCCTGGGGGTTAAGGTCAGTGAGCAGACACACACCAGCTTCCCCAAACCACCATGGGAACAGGGAGATGGTGAGTTGTGCTGGCCTAAATTGGTTAGGATTGTACCTTACTTTTTTTACTTCACTGATTAAGCAACCAAAGATTGCATCTGTTTCTAGATTCCACACTGATACCTATTTCCTCTGAGAAACCTGCAGAGAAGCCCAGCCTGAAAACACACAGTGCGTTTCAGTAGGCTCCAATAAGCTTTCTGAGAAGCATGGACCATCTTTTATCTCAGAATGCCAGATGCAGCAGCGAGCACCAGGATGCAGGTCTCATGCTGTCTTGTCTGCACCCTGAAGCATTTGGTGGACCACTATGACATACAGGAAGCTGCTGAACTATATGGATCTTTAGTCTGATCCAGCAGGGATCTTCTTATGTTCCTATATTCATTAAGTACCAGCAAAAGTACTCCTCTCACATGAAGTGTAAAGTGAAAAGCGAGCACTTGACCCCAAGGCTTGTAACTAACGTATCTTTTCCCAAACCTCCCGTAATAGTCTGATTATCTGAAAGCTGCCACAGGGTCATAATGTTACCAAACACCTACTGCTCCCCAGCACATGGTTTGCACAAAAGATAGGGTTTCCAAAAAAAAGATTGAGTTTCGTTTCAAAATGTACTGTTCTGTTCCTTAAATAAAGCTGCCTTTAGGTTCCTGCTTAAATATTAGTTCAGACTATTTAAAATAAGTTATGAAATGGTGATAAAAATGTGACTGTATCACTTTTTTCTGTTTAGTAACAGGGCAATCCAATCCATTAACTCCAAAGTACCACTTTGTTCCTCATATGTTGATCAGTGCACCTAACAGAATCCAGCCACAGTACATGCATATCTCTTCAAAAGAACTATGCCCTCTTTTGCAGTCCAGCCACGTAAATGTCACTCATGGAAGCCGGTTTTCCTCAATTCACATGCTCAAGAGTTTGACTAACCTCTATGTAGTGTCCTTTATAATGCATATTGCTTCAGCTATAAAATACTTAATGATTAACAATTTAAAGCAGAAAGGGATTTAACCAAGTTAGACATCTTGTAATAGGCCTTTTGACTACAGCCATTATGAACATTTTGGTTCAATTCAGACATAATTTATCATTCTGAATGGAATTCACCTGAAAAGCAAGCAGATGCTCCTTCTCTTCTTTTGGTGTTAGAAATCCATTCACATTTTCAGCCATTCAAAATAGCCTGAGGTAATGAATGACAGATACCTTCCAGTTAAGCTTTTTGGTTGTCTTAAGGGCCCAAACCTTCTAAGCTGAAGGCTCCTAAAAATAAACACAAGCTACATAGCATCAGAGGCAATTTATATTTTGATTTATGAAAGAAAAGAAAATATCAGTATCTGCTTCTCTGGTTTCTGGCTTCCACAAGTACAGGTACATTTATTGGAACATCAGAAAATTTATGCTGAAAAATGTATTTTAAAACACTTATTTTTCAAAGATATCAAAGAGATAACAACATGTCATGTAAGAATCCTAATGGAACACCATTTTTCTATTTTCAACTTGAGAAACCAGTCACAGATTCCTATGTTTAAAGATCAAAAGAGAACAGCACCACTGTTCTGTTGCATTGTCATAATATGCCCTGTATGTGATCATGTGCAGTAGAACCAGATTTTAGGCCATTCATAGAGATACCCATCAATCAGAGTCCAATCCTATGCATTTCTATTTAGAAGTAAATCTTAGTCAATGGGAATTACTCCTCCTTAAGTGTGGATAGGATCCCACCCTCAGCTTTTCTTTTTTTCCTTTTTCATTTTTTCATTTGCTATGATGAGAAGGGACTTCTTAATGTACCATCTTTTAGGAAATATTAAGCAATCCTACTTTTTTTACACATGGGTATTCCCACTGCTGGTAAATTGGGTGGAGAGGGCTTCTAGTGGCTGGCCTTGGAACTGATGCTGAGTACACTGCACAACAGCACCATGGCTAAAAAAGGGATCCCTGCTATAGCATAATTATATACTATTTTGGTTATATGCTATAGAATATAATTATAACTATATATATATATATATTATATGCTTTTAGGGTTATAATTATATGCTATAGCAGGGATCCCTTTTTTAGCCATGGTGCTGTTGTGCAGTGTACTCAGCATCAGTTCCAAGGCCAGCCACTAGAAGCCCTCTCCACCCAATTTACCAGCAGTGGTGGGAGATAGACAATCTGGTAAACGTGATTGTCAGTCCAGGCAATAAAGCTGTAGGGAAATGCTAGTAGTGAAATTGTGTATGCACAATCCTTAACACAGTTCATGCGAAATCTTGGTAGAGATAAACACTGATGTAACCTACACAAAAGAGCAATGAATGACAGGAGTTTGGGTTCCCCACCTTATAAGGGGGAAATAAGAGCATAAAAATATAGTTGTCTGTAACATTAAGAACAGAAACCACAGCATGCTGAGCCACACAGATAGCATTGCTTTTCACATACTCAATGGCAACAAGAGACCTTTGAGAGGTAAAGATAATTATGTCACTGTCATTTGAGCAAGATCCCTGAACAGATTGACAGATGACAGTGTGTAGACAATCTCCACAACTTGCAAAGTTAATTATCAATGGCAGCATCTCATTTGATATAGAGCAGCATACTATTTATAATGTGAGAACTACAGCAAGGGAAGATCATTTTTAAAAAAAAAATCTTAGAATTATTACCTTTGGATTTTTTTAATTATAACAACACTCATAAAAGAGAAAAAGATCATCTCTACGTTGCCAGTAACAGTGCTGCCTGCAGAATAAACAGTGGTACCTTAGTTTACAAGCATAATTTGTTCTGGAAGCATGCTTGTAATCCAAAACACTTATATATCAAAGTAAATTTTCCCATAAGAAATAATGGAAATTCAGACGATTTTTTCCACAACCCAAAAATATTCATAGAAAAATATTTACAATACAAAATAACAAATAAATTACAAAATATAACAAATTAATGTGCACTTAAACTGCAGTCCTAAAAACACTTTCCTGGGAGTAAAACCCATTGAACACAAAGGGGCTTATGTTTGAGTAGACATTGTTAGGATTGTGGTCTTAGGCTTCAATCCTGAAGTGCACTTGGGCTACCTTATCTATCACTGGGATGGCCCAATTCCAAAATGGGGCAACTCAGTTACACCAGAAATGTCTGGGCCAGCATAAGTCAAAATAGGCTGGACCAAAACAGATGGACCTAGGCTGGCCTAGCTGTGCCAGCCTAGGCAGTCCAGGAGAGGCATGTTGAGGGCATGTTCAACATGGCCTACAACAGTGCAGTTAGGGCATATCCAGAGCCTGTTTCCAGGGCAAAAATGTCCTGTTCCAGCTCCTCAGAGTTATACCATCTCAGGAACAGGTATAAATCTGAGTAAACCCATAGGAGTCCATGATAAGCCAGAATAAAATTGGAAGTGTTAGCAAAAATTTTGAGTTCTTGGCCAGCCTAACTGCAACGCCTGCCTCTCAAATTCAGGATACAGACAGTGGTGGGCCCGGCCTGGCCCAACAACCGGTTCCCCGGAAGTGGTGGGGCCAGGCCGGGTCAGGGGTGGGGTCGGGGGCAGGGGTCAGGGGGGGCAGGGCCAGGGAGGGCACACCTTCCACCCCAGCTGAGCACCCACCCTGGCTGTCCTGAGGAGGACACAACTGCAGCTGCACCAAGCATGACAGAGCCGCAGTCGTCTCCTTGTCAGGATGCGAGCAGTCGCGTCCTATTCAGGACGCGAGTGCGGCTGCATCATAGTGGACGCAGCCGCAGTGATGGGCTCCCCCGGGCGGCAAACTGGTCCGCCCGGGTTTTTGGCCCTCCACTAGCAAGCGGATTGCTAGTGGCAAGCCAAAAGGAGGAACAGGTTTGGGCAATCCAGCCCGGACCAGCCTGAGCACATCACTGGATACAGGACAACTACAACAGACCACCAACCTCTGGATACTAGACAACTCCATCCGGCCACCCCAACAATCCCCTATCACACACGCTCTGCTACAGGTACTGCTGTACTGCAGTCTCATGCTGCATTTGTTACTGATTTTCAGGGACTACTGGGCTTTCTTACATAGGAGTGAGACCCATTAACATTAGTTCAGAGTAAACAGGCATAGGCTGATCTCTCAGGTGCACCAAAACCAGATGTATCCTTGCCAGGCCTATTTTTCCTGCTTCTTTATCAAGACAACTTTTATATATCAAGGGCTATGGGTGGCGGAAGTGGTTAAGACATTGTGCCTGTTAACCAGAAGGCCAGGGTTCAAGACCACAGTCCCCACAAGATAGGGTGCGCTCCTGCCCTTAGCCCAGCTCTGAGACGCAGCTGGAACCAATCGTATCAGCTCTGCCATTCCATTGGACTATTTCAGTGGCATGGAGAGGGGGGATTTGCTAATTGGATAACAGCCTATCCTCCATATCAATCTAACCAGGCCATCGTGCTTCACATGCTGCATCAGCATCGAGCACAATACCATAGTCTTTCAAGACTGATGGTTGCCAAGTTTTATATAGCAAGTTAAAATTATTAGAAAAGTTTGCTTCTCTTGCAAAACACTCTCAATTCAAGTTATTCTCAATCCAAGATTTTACTATATTCTTAAATATTTAACCATAAAAGAGCAGAAGCCAAAAATACTAAAAGTGCATGCAGTTTCAAATTTAATTTTCAGGTATGAATAATCTACAGCCTACTCTACTCCTCAAAACAAATAATTTCTGATAAATATTCTAGGTGGCTCATATTCAGTGGTGGGCTCCAGCTGGTTTGCACCTACTCTATAGAACCTGTTGTTAATGAGAGATAGGGCATATAAAGTTTAAAAATAGCCATTTAAAAGTGGCTGCCAGATGGCCACAGAACCGGTTGTTAATTTCTTTGAATCCCAACACTGCTCATATTGTATGGAAAAAATTACATCCCTCATGCTAATAATAATAATAATAATAATAATAATAATAATAATAATAATAATAAAAGAGGACTTGTGCTTTCTCCACAGGCAAGGGTTGCTCTCTGCTGCCCTATTGAGTCTTCTTCGATCTGTCTGCAACAAGCTCTTTTGTTAGTTCAAGTCTGAGCAGAGTAAGGATGTGTGTGAACAGTAAATAAAATGTTTTTCTTTGAAAACTTTTTATTGCTTCTGCTTCTGTTTTACATAACTAGGGGGTTATGTAAAAAATGGTTTCTGGTATATTATTAAAAAAAATCAGAAAAAATGGTTTCTGGTATATTATAAACCTTTTTTCCAAACACAAACAACTCTGGTTGTCACTCTATGATGCAAGTGATGGTGCTTTTGCCCTTAAGGCGTAATGTATTTGGAACTCTGAGAGCTTAAAACTCTGGAAAAGAAAGAAATTATCTCTTTCTACAAAAATTATATAAAAAATAGAAAAGGCTATTTTTAATTAATACATTGATGCCTGAATTTTCAGCCTGGCTCTTATATTTAAATAGAGATTACCTTTTACTGTGCTATTCAGAACCAAAATTAAAACCACCCCTTTCTTCATCTTTTTTTCATCTTTCCTTTTATTATTTCTTCATTAAATTTGAAAAAGCAGCAACATATTCCCCCTCCAGACTTTACACCTAATATTATCTACTGTATTTTCAAATTAGACCAACAGCATTTTCATGTGCCTGAGGATGCAATCCTAACCACACTTTCATAGGATTAAGTACTATTGAACACAATGGGACTTATTTCTGAGTAGATATGTTTAGGATTGCACTGTCAATTGTAAAGTGCAAAGCAGTGGCGAACAGATCTAAAAACATCTCAGACCTGCATTTTTCTTTAATGCTATTACACACCTCTCTCTCTTCTCTGCCTCTATCATTCTCTCTTGCATGTAATTGGGATTAATCTCCCAATTCTTGACAACACTGCATGGAATTTTATCAGGTTTTTTTGCGATTTTATGTACTGCTGAGATCAGTATCTTCAAATTGAACTACAGAAGCTATTTATCCCTACTCCATCTCATACGCCATTCTTCTCTAGACTGTGCCATTTTTTGTTGCCATGCACCATTTTTAATTGCCTTTAAAGAACCTGATTACAGTACTCTCTTCCCAGAATCTGAAGAAGCCAACACTAAAAATGGACAGCAGAAACTTTCTAAGCAGGATAGCATAGGCTTTCATCCATGGTGAAGGTCCACTGAGCACAACAGTAACACACAACTGGCACATTGCCTACCACAAAAATCCAAACAAACCCAAACACAATTTAGTGCCAGGGTTGGCACTGGGAGGAAAAAAATGTATTATGATTCATCTGGTGGTATTTTCTAATGCCGTTATATTGTTATTTGGGAAGCTACACAAAAGGTTTATTTTCTCCACAATATTAGCAAACAATAGCAAACAGCAAACAGTATTACTGTACATTTTTCCTTATATTGAGCAAACAATTTATGACTGCATGGGATTACCCCTGCTAACTAAGCAAGAGGCACTCTTTCAAGTGGGTGCTCCTTGTTTATTGAGCAGGGGGAGAGTAACTGGCCCTACACACTCCAGCAATGTCTGTTCTAGTGGCTTCTGCTGGTGTTCTTTTTTGCATTTTAGATTGTGAGCCCTTTTGGGACAGGGACCCATTAGCTTTTAATTAGCTATTATTATTTTTCCATTTTCTTTGTAAACGGCTTTGTGAACTTTTTAGTTGAAAAGCGGTATATAAATACTGTAGATAGATAGATTTGAGACAGTAAGTAAAGGGGGTGTGTGCATATTTTTTGCTTACTCCCATCCTATCCACACATCACAGGGGACATGCACACTCTGAAAGGAGGCATTTAAGGGGAATTGAAGCACTGTGGGGTGGGGGGGACCTGCTACCTCAAGTTTTGAGAGGTCCTAAGTTGCCCTGGCCACGAACAAGCAATCTTTCCTGAAAATACCCAGGATTGAATCTGGACCTTTCTAGGTACAAAGTACAGATATAACCTAATTATCAGCATTTTATTTCTCAGATATTTTGTTTCAACCCAAATGAGGTTGGCTCTTTAAATTAAAAGATAAATGAACCTTAAGTAGCAATTAATGGCTTAAAATAGCCTGCTGTAATGTGTCAATTAATCTTTCATTCTAGGGATGAATGTAAAGATCAGGTTTCAGCCTGATTTCATACACTTCCCTTCCCAGAGATTCAGTACAGATAATAACTTTCCATTTGCAACTAAATACAAAACAGAACAGCCTGAAATTGAGCTGTTTGATACCATGGAAAAGGAAACTGATTCATTGCCTCAGTGACAAATGAATCCTAACTAACTGATTTGTTACCATGATAAATAATTGCTTTTGTAGAAAGGGAAAGGAGACCCTTTGGGACAGGGGCCCATTAGCCATTAATTTTTTTTATTTTCTTTGTAATCTGCTTTGTGAACTTTTTAGTTGAAGACAGACAGACAGACAGATAGACCATACCTTGCAGATGGTGAAGTTATCCCTATATGTGCCATACCCCTGAGATGTAAATGGAATCAGGGTGACCAGGTGCCAAACCCAAAATTCCTGAACCCCAAGGCCAAAATTCCTAATCCCAGGCCAAAATTCCTACCTGCTGAAAAAAATTGCCCAAAATGTATTTTTTTGTTTTTGTTTTTCTGTTTTTTGATCATAACTTTTGATAGGAAGGTGATATCTCTAAACTGATTTTTGCATTGCATTATGCTCTCCAATACGAATCCAACAACATATGGCATGATGGGGTATTGTGCACTATCATGAAGTTTCAAAATGAAGCCAAAATATAGGACAATGATGCCAAAATGTAGGACACCCGGACAGGAGGCTAAAAATCCGGACAAATCTGGGTTTTTCCGGTCACCTGGTCACCCTGAATGGAATTCATAAGTCTGACATCACATGAGTCTTCATTTAGTTGATTTCAGTATGCAGAAAAATGCAGAAATGCTAAGATGCATGTGCCAGATGGTAATAAGAATGTGTAACAAGAACAAGGCTATATGTATCTGGAAAGCATGGTGGAGGGGAGAGCAAAGATACCTTGGCATGTGTGAGAAGGGTATTCTACAGTGGTGGGCTCCAGCAGATTCGCACATACTCTATAGAACCGATTGTTAATGAGAGATAGTACATATAAAGTTTAAAAATAGCCATTTGAATTTTTTTGTATAAGGACTTTTAATACAGATAGAAACTTACTTTTTTGTATTTTTATTGTTTTACTACTTTTTCACATGGATTTAATTTCTTATGCAGATTACAAAACAAACTGAGAATTTTACAGATTATCAAGGATGGCTGACCAAGAAGCATGCTCCAGGATTGAACAGCGGTCAGTTATCAAGTTTTTGGTTGCTGAAGGGTGCAAACCCGTTGACATTCATAGGAGAATGTCAACTGTGCATGGTGCCACATGTTTCAGCCAAAAAAAATTTTTACAAGTGGGCAAAATTGTTTAAAGAAGGACGGAGCAGTGTTGAGGATGAAGGCAGGCCTGGGAGTCCTATAGAAGTGAGATCTCCTGAGGTGATCGAATCAGTCAATGACCTCATTCAGTCTGACAGAAGGGTGACAGTGGATGATATTTCAAGGACTTTGAGCTTATCTGTTGGGACAGCACACAAAATTGTCCATGATGACCTTGGCTACTCGAAGGTCAGCAGCAGGTGGGTGCCAAAGATGCTTACTGTGGAGCACAAACAGAGGAGGGTCGAGTTGTCCCATCAGTGTCTTTCCCGCTATGAGAAGGATGGTGATGAGTTTCTGAAGAAGGTAGTCACATGTGACGAGACACGGGTCTGGCATTATGAGCCTGAGTCTAAACGACAGTCCATGGAGTGGAAGCACGTAGGCTCTCCAGTGAAGAAGACGTTCAAGTCCCAGCGGTCCACTAGGAATTGTGATGCTCACCGTTTTCTGGGATATGCAAAGCCCAATCACCATTTCATTCCTCGAAAAAGGAAGCACTGTGAACAGTGCCAACTACTGTGAACTACTGAGGCAGGTCAAGAAAGACATAAAGAACAAACACAGAGGTCATCAATCAAAAGGAGTCATCTTGCATCATGACAACGCAAGGCCTCACACAGCAGCCCAAATGGTGCAGACCATCAACGAGCTGGGCTGGGAACTGCTCCCTCATCCCCCTTATAGCCCAGGCCTTGACCCTTCAGACTTTCACCTGTTTGGTCCCTTGAAAGCGTTCACGAGAGGTACAAAGTTTGAAAGTGACGATGAAGTCAAAAGTGTTGTGAGCGACTTGGCTGAGACATCAGTCTAAAGATTTTTATGCTGAGGGAATACGGAAGCTTGTGCACAGATGGGAAAAGTGTGTGACAGTGCTGGGAGACTACGTTGAAAAATAAAAAAATAAAGCTTCTATCTGTATTAGAAGTCCGTATACAGAAAAATTCACCTTATTTATTGAATCACCCTCGTAAAAGTGGCTGCCAGACGGGCATAGAACTGGTTGTTAATTTCTTTGAATCCTATCACTGGTGGTGGTGAGCTTCAGCCGGCTTGCACCAACTCTATAGAACCGGTTGCTAATGAGTGCCTGGGTTTGCAGAACTGGTTGCTACAGCTGGCAGCCAGTTTTAAACATCCAGGGAGGAATAAGGAGAGGAGTCTCCAAACAGAGCTCCTCTTCCGATGCTGCGCCTGGGCCAAATGAAGCCCTGGGGCTGCCTGTCCCCAAATTCCAATTGGCTGCTTTGGCCCTTGGGGCAGAGCCAAGAACTGATCCTGGGACAGAAAACCCAAGCAGAAATGTATCCCTAATGTGGTGATATATCTCCTTTATATACTGTTGAAACTAGGATGTTTTATTGCGATAGCTCGACTCATAGCACTCGTCTCCTTCCAGAAGCCGTTAAAAGCATATGCACCCATTAAATGAAAGAACATGTTGGAAGAGCTATGGATACAGGACAGTTCTTCCTTTAGAAAGCTATTGTACTGCTTCTCCATTCCCAGTGTGGCTTTCATAACTTGCAGAGAAGAAGTTGCAATGCATTTTTCAAAATGTCTTTCATGTCAGCTTCAACACACTTCACATTGCAAAACTGTCATGATCTATTCCAGGTCTTATGTGGGGTTTGGGATTTGCTACGTGCCTTGCAAAGTATCCATGATCGAGCAGAATGTTATAAATGTAACTTGAGGCTGCTACTCACTCCACTCCCATAGCATGGAACAGCTGCACTATATTTTCAGAGTGGCGCCAGCTCTTTAAACAAGGAAGTTCCCCTTTATAGATTCTCTTCTGACATAAAACATATTTTGTCTGTGGGAGTTCCTTTTGAAGTCACACATATATAAAAATGCTATGTTTGTAATTGGTCATCTCTGCATTTTCCAGGAAGAAATATGAGCAACATGTTCTCTGTGGGTATTTACTCAGAAGAAAAAATAACCAAAACCACTCCACCTCAATGTGTCTGTCCCTCATAGGAAATGTCCCCATGAGCAAATCTCTTATTTTCCTGGAGTAAATAACTGTGTTGAACCTGGTCTTTATTGCCCAATAGGAGAATGCACAGATTGGATCACATTCCCAAGCAGATATTCTTTATTATATGATTTATTATTATATGCTTTATATAATTATATGATATTATTATATGCTTATATGCTTTATTATTAACTGTATTTACTAATAGTAAATTGCTCAATATGTAATTGTTTTGGAGAATTAGGGTTTCCATATATCCTGACTATCAGCAAATTTGGCAGCAAGTCCAGAACATGGCAATGGCAGAAAGGGCACATTGCTGGGGTGTATCTCTGACACTGAAGCCAGGTTACATGGCTTATTTTGTAAGCTATCCTGAGCGTCCTTAAGAGGGGTGAGATGTTGGGAAAGTGAGGTGGAAATTCCTTAAATAAAATAAATGGATATGGTTTCTGCCTTTCTATTGTCACATTATTTAGAATTATTACACCAATTAACAGGCTAAATAAGAACGAAGTGCAAATCTCTTGGCAATGTACAAAAATAAAATTCACTGAATAATGAATTATATTCCAAGTCAGCTTGTCCAGCATTTATGTTCTGAGCATTTTGCTTGTTGTAAGCTGGATGAATGGGTATCCAAAGAAACAAATGATTAGGTATTTTGTGCGGGTAAGGTAAGTAGCAGCATTTCTTTAAGCCTTTTAGCAAATCATGTGAATTGTTATTATATTATCTTTACAATAATCCTATAGGTGTTGTTATCCCCCTATTGTAGCTGGAAATCTTAGGCTAAGAGAGAGCATATGTCTCAGGCTCTCTGTTGGGGTGTAAGGCCCTGCTGATGTGCAGGGCTTAGCAGAGTAGTTGTGCAGAGCGGAACGAGCAGCAGCACAGACTAAACACGACAGCTGTTTATAGTTAAAGATAACTATATTGTTTAAACGAAAGGCAGAAGACAAGTCCAGTAACACAGTCCAAGGTCAGAGCAGTAGATCAGTCATATACATACATCAAAATGCAGGGGTATTCCAATCTCAGTAAATCCAGTTAAACAGTCCACAAGTCAGTCCACAGATACAGTTCAGTCTTTCAGAGTATCAAAACAGCAAAATACTCCTCCTCAGTAACCCACACGTTGCAATAATCTCATACACACTTAAATTTAGTGGAACACCCATCAGTTATAGATATTACAGTCAGGTGATCAGTAACTCAGCACTTCCAATTCTGCTGACTCATGCTGTAAGAGCAGTTTCAGATTGCATCAGCTAGATTGCATCAGCCTTCTTCAGTATTGCATCAGCCTGGAATCAACTTGCCTGAACAAATATGTTTTATTATTAAATTCAAATACTAACACTCTCTGTGTTGTGATGTTACAAAAAGGAAAAAGGTACAAGCCTATCCAACTTTTCCAGTGCTAATACAGCCATGCAATGGGCCGTGTGCTGCATCTTGTGATGGGCAGGGTGACCATATAGAATGGAGGATAGAGTGCCTTTACCTTTAACCTTTGCACCTCTCTAAATTTCCTCTTCTATGCAATGGCTATAGGTAGAAGCACTCTATCCTTCATTCTATACCGTCACCCTGGTGATGGAGGAGCAGTCACAGAGGCTTCCTCCAGGTATGGGAACATTTGTTCCCTTACTTTGGGTTTGCTTTATGGTTGCATATGTGTTAGAAAGTTGGACAGGATTTCTGCCCAAGTCAAATGACAGAACCATTTTTCTCTCTTGATGTTAAAGCTTCCGGTTAAGATGGCCTAAGAGAAAATCATTATAGAGGAGCACTGGCTGAATTATATTTTATTCAGAAGGAATTTAATGGAGAAAAAACAATTAACTCAAAGCCCATTACTTTCAATAATTAGAGAATATAACCTGGATGAATATTTCAAGCTCTACTTTTGCTCCTGAGCTATTCACCTATACTCCCTGCATAATTAAAATGTAGCAAGTACATTAGTTTACACACAAGAGGGAGTAACTGTATAGGAGTAACTATAAGGGAATTCTTTATAATCAGCAGCTAAAAGCTGATTTTCTCTTATAAAATAAAGCAACTTGATTATGTCAGTTGACATTTTCTGAGTACAAATCAGTATTCTTTTTAAGACTGCTCAACCCTTGGTATTTTTACTTTAACATGAGCTCCACTAAGATTTGAAGGATTTTCCAGGTCTCTCCCTACAATCCAGAGTAACTACAGGAAGACATAAAAGGCACTCACTCTGGATTGCTCTATGCATTTCCCATACGTTTCAAAAGGTGGCACTGTAACTACATCAATGTAAAAGTTCCCGTAGTTACTCTGGATTGTAACCTCAGTTTAACTCCAAAACCACTACACCATCGTGGTCTTCATATTAGCTGGGTGGGATAGAAAATGTTCGTTTTGCTGTGGCCTTCTAGCACAATTAATACATTAAACTGTGCCATGCAAACATTTCAGATCCTATGACTGAGATATTACCAAACCAGCTATTTTCATGGCTACTGTGACTAAACCTCATTTATGAAGTCTTGTGATTATACCACAACTTCTTTACAACAAATTTAATTTTTTCTTCAACCTATTTACAATGGAAGACAACTCATAAATACTTTATTGTTGTAAGCATGTCTGTTTCTCACAAAAACAATAAAAGGTTGAAGCTCCTTAAAGGCTAACCAATTTATTCGACCACAAGCATTCATGGATTGTCTTTGCATGTCCATTTCCTAGAACAGGGATGAGAGGCACAGACATTTTTTGGACAGTTAACGCTTAACCTACACACTTATTTTTGTATCATGTATGACCGCCAGGGTCCAATGGACCCTGTACTATAGTTTGGTACATATAATGAATAAATGTTGCATCAAGTTTTAGTATGTAGGTAGTTAGTGTTGTGTTTTTAAATGGAATTTATTATTATTTGAAAAGAAATTATGACTTTTTTACTGATAGACAGTTATAAATCCAAAACCATGAATTTTGTATCACCAATTACTTCCAGGGTCCAATGGACCCTGTATTATAATTCGGTACATATAATGAATAAATATTGCATCAAGTTTTAGTATAATTATTTTATACTAATATTAATTGTGAAATATTGTGAAATTATGAATTTTGATTATAATTTTAGCTAGCAAAATATTGAATAACCAGTGAAGACCAACATGGGTCAGATGTACCCTGCCAGTATTTGATGCGATGTAAATTCAAAACTCAAAAAATGTAAATTCAAAAAATTCATGCTTTTGGATTTATAACTAAGTAGCAATAAAAAAAGTCACAAGTTCTTATCAAATAATAATAATAAATTCCATTAAAAAAACACAACACTAAATTCCAACAGGGTCACAGTCACTCTGAAAGTAGTAAGGGAGTTAAAAAAGTGTCAGTATGTAAGTAGTTCTAAGAGCTGCTCTTACTGACAGGATAGTTTTCTAGCTGGAAATCAGTATACAACACAAGTAGTTTCTACTCAACTTGCCAATATAAAATGCATAAAAGTACATATTGGAATAACTGTGGTTTTGGTGATTGACTTAGGCCAGTGGTTTTTGAACTGTGAGAATGACTCTCCAAGGAAGGT
Organism: Cryptoblepharus egeriae; assembly: GCA_030015325.1. Taxonomy (NCBI): domain Eukaryota; kingdom Metazoa; phylum Chordata; class Lepidosauria; order Squamata; family Scincidae; genus Cryptoblepharus; species Cryptoblepharus egeriae. The sequence goes on from JAREYC010000002.1 coordinate 60,587,127, forward strand.
GCCCAAACAAGCCAGGGGAACTATGGAATTTTTACAAAAAACCCAGAACACTTTACAATGTATAGAATTGAATTGTAGCCTTATTGGTGAGATCTGGTCGTTGGCTCAGTAGATAAAGGGAGCTTCCAGTTGAAAAAATTTGGAAACCTCTGATTTAAAACTATTGCATACTTTTAGCAAGAATTAACATACTGGGAGAGGAATGACCTTTTGGGAAGAAACTTGGAGTCACAATCCTAACCATGTCTACTCTAAAGTAAGCCCCGTTGTGTTCATTGGGTCTTACTCCCAGGAAAGTGTCGCTCTTTGGCTTTGAATTGGGGATAAGTACTGCACTCACAACTGTGGCTGGTGTCTATATAAGCAGCAGAGCAACCTGCAGCCAGTCACAGCTGGCAGAGTAACCTGCCAGGGACACTTTTCCTTACCTTTACTCCAGCAACAATAGGTAAATTCCACTAGTATAATGTATAATATATGTAAGAACATTTGGAGGGTCCTGCTGGATTAGGTCAAAGGCACATCTACTTCAGTATCCTGTTTCTGACAATGACCCAACAGCAGCTCCATGATGGCCACAAGCGAGAGACAAAGGCTTACTTCTTGTCCTGCCATTGCGCCCCTGCAACTGGCTTTAGAGGCACATTGCAGCTGAAATTGGAGGTGATGCACAGCTATTGTGACTAATGGCTATTGAAGAACTGTTCTCCATAATTTTGTTTAGTTTGCTTTTGAAACCATTCAAGCTAGGTGCCATCACACCTTTTGGTCACAAATTCCACAAACTAATTAGGCACTGTGTGAAGAACTTCCCTTTTGACTGTTCTATATCTCCCATAAATCAGTTTCATTGGTTGTCTCTTGCCTCTAATATTGTGAGAAAAGAAAAATATGTCCCTCTCCCAGGTCTCTCCCCACTGTACATAATCTCATAAATCCAAGCAATATAACCAACATATTTACTTGGTTCCATCTTACTTAAAATGAAGTACTTACATTTTTGATCCAACTTTAAATAAATATGTATTTATTTTTTGCATTTGCAATAGCATTCATTGACATTTATTTCAAAAGCAATTTCAATTCATTAATCCAGATGCCAGAAATACAGAACTGCCAGATAAACCTGTGTGCACACAATGCAATTAGGAGAATGTTCTGGTGCTAAAGAACTTTGTTGCCACTAAAAATAGTGCCCTCATAAAAAGAAAATTATGGCACTGGAGACTAGTGGTGTGTTGGACCAGGGTAATGGGTCCCTGTGTTGCTTCATCAAATTTAATGAGATTCTGAACCACTGGAAAATCCTGTGCCTGACTAGTGCTTGAGGCTCAAATGCAGGCATCTTCCTATATCTCTAAGGCTACAATCCTAAAGACTTAGGATTTTCCTGGGTGTAAGATCCATTGAACACAATGGGGCTAACTTTTGAGTAGATATGATTAGGATTGTGTCCTAAGGATACCAACTAATGTGGTTTTATAATGAGCCACATAACTCCAAGTAAGTTGGTAGAATCTAATGGAGCAAAGCTTCCATTAAAATGAGTTGCAAGCTTTTTATGTCATTATAAAAATAATAATCTCATAGGCATCAAGCATCACAGCAATTCCCTTGATAGCAAAAAGATAGCAAGAAATAAGCAATCTTACCTGACAACTCAAAAGTGAAATGATGCATGACAAAAAGCATCCAATGATTTGGTGACCTGGGTAGCCCTACCACTGAGCTATAAAGCATCCTACTTCCAAGTAACTTCAGCATTGGGGGATGCAAGGATCATTAAGTTCTACACACTGTGGTGTTTCTTCAGCAACAGAGGTTCTTGCAGATGATGTAGAGATTCTTGAACTAGACAAATCAGTTCGAACTGCTAGTCCGAATACGAGTAACATGTATTTCTATGGTAGCAAATGTAAATACTGGCATATGGTCAGTTAGCACAATCCTAACTATCAGCCCAATCCAGAGCAACTAATCTGTCCACATAAGAGCCCTTAGGTTGCCCTATCTAACACTAGGTTGGAGCAACTGGAAGATGCTCCAGCTCAGTTACTCTGAAGGAGGCTTAGGGCAGAGCAAGGCAAGATAGGGTGCCCTAAGAGAGGTGGACCTGCTCTGCCCTAACTGGGGCAGCCTAAGCAGCTCAGGAGAGGCAAGTTGAGGGCATGTTTAGCATTGCCTAGGGCAGAGCAGTTACTCTGTATCCAGAGCCTGTTTCCAAGGCAGAAATGCCCTCTTCCAGCCCTCAGAGTTATACCACCTCAGGAGCAGGTATAGTAATGAGTAGACCCATAGGGGTCCATAATAAGGCCCGAGTAAGAATGGCAGTGTTGACCAAAAATCTGAGTTCTTGGCCAGCCTAGCTGCAACCCCTGCCTCTCAACCTCAGGATATGGAACAAACTACGGCTGCCCACAAACCTCAGGATACAGCAGGCCACTCCAAGAAGCCCCTTGTATTCACTGTAGACTTTACTGGCATCTCATCAGGGACTCCTTATAAGGCAGGCACCCAGTGGCGTCACCAGACTGGTGCGGCTGGTGTGGGCTGCATTGGGGATGCGCTCCGTATGGGGTGATGTGCCGGAGGAGTTTGACTGTCCTTTGGCAGGCCCCGGGTGTCAGCACACCCATTCAGGCCTGCTCCAAGGCGGAGAATCAGCCAGAAGCTGCCACTTGTCTGAGGAGCTGGCCTGAACGGCCATCTGAGATGCACTGCACAGAAACACACTGAGCATGCCGAACAGCTTCAGAGGAGACTTCCTTAGAGCAGAGAAAGACTGCGCCTCTGCACAGCCATTCGGCCTCACTCAGGAGGCGGAGCGGCAGCCGAATGGCTTCAGAAAGAGTACTGCACAGGCACCAACTCTGACGCCTGCACAGTCTCCCCCAAAGCCAAAAGGCTTCAGAAAAGTACTGCGCAGGTGTCAGAGATGGTGCCTGTGCAGTACTCTTTCTGAAGCCAGTTGGCTTCAGAAACACTGCGCAGGCGCCAACTTTGGTGACTGCGCAGCCCAGGTAGGGGGGGCGCGCATCCCAGGGATGACGCACAGACTTCCGCACCAGGTGATGTGCAGAGTCATGTCACCACTGTAGGCACCACAGCTGTTCCTTGTTCAGTGTGATCTGAGGGGTGTCTCCTCAGGAGCAAGTCTTCCCCTTGTGTCAATTACTTAGCATGCTCTGGAGCAGTTAGGGCAGCCCAGGATTCCTGACTCTCTGGATTCAGCATAACTTTCTGCTCTGGATACAGAATAGTTAGGAGAGTGCAGTTAGGTCAGAGCAGGCTGAATTTGCTTTGGATTGCAGCCTATGTCTACACTGAAGTAACCCCCATTGTGTTCAATGGGTCTTACTTCCAGGAAAGTGTATTTAGGATTGCAGACACATACTAAAACAATTCTTTTATATTTGCAGGGAGAATCTATTAATGGGTGGTCAGCTATTCCAGAAGCAGGAAAAACCAAGGAGTTCTGTTGTTGTTTTTTTAAAGTGCAGCTATCCCAGCATTCTTCTTTCATCCCTTTTCTGGCTATTCCAGAAAGTATGAAGGAGTTCAGCATTACAGGACAGTGGTGCCACTCATTAAAATACAATGAATGCTCATTAAATCCAATAAGTGCTCATTGTATTTTAATGAGCACAACATACATTGTGCCTACAAAAGCTCAAGGTCTATTAAATGTTGTTAACAGGTGTAGGGAAGGTGCAGCCTAGGAAAGCAATCTTTTGCAAAACCCTATGAGACTTCCCTTGTTATGATAAGTAACATCAATTGCAAGTGTTCAAATTGCTTGACTCACGCCTCTAGAATCCTGTGTGGAAACTTTCCCCCTCATAATACAATCGTTCATCTGGTTTTCTTGTTTCTTTTTTGGAACTTTCTGCACTGATGTCTTCCTGGGTATAGCAGGTAGGAATAATCCAGAGGCACTGCCCACTTTGATCCACAAACCATGGAACACTTCCTGGTACAGCTTAAAGCACATCAACATCATTGAGGGGGAGCTCCTGACCGAGAATATGAGATTATTCTTAGCAATGCTATAGATTCAGAAACTACCTTTTGTGTCAATTCCACTTCTGTGGAATTACTGTTGGTTGGTTTTAAAGTACCTGTTATTGTACACAAAAGCTTTTGGTTATTTTAATTTATGTTAAATTATGCTATATGAGCTTTGAGACATGGAAAAGTGGAATGAATGGATGAATGAATCCTTATGGACTGCATAGTATCTTGTAGAGCAGGATTCACAGCTCAGTGGAGCAGCCCATGTTTTCCATGCAAAAGACAAGTTCAAGGCCCATTTAAAAGGATTTCGTACAGATGAAGTGGTAAAGATGCTTTCCTAACAACATGAAGAGGTGTTGCTAAGCCAAGTGCTGGTCCAGATGGATCAGTGCTGGTAGCGCTGGCAGCTTCATTTGGTCTCATGTCAGAAGTCATAGGGTAACAGCTTATATACGGCATAGATATACCCAAGTATGCAGCTTATGAGACTAAAACTAAGAGGGTTTTTAAAATTCAAAATGGTTAAGAACTTAAAATGGCTAAAACAAGACCTGGCAGCAAACCACAAAAACAGGAATTTCTCTATCTGATGTTTTTTTATTTTTTGTTTTTTAACCATTAAAGCATTACAAATTAGCAATTTAACTGTTGGTTACATTCATTCCGCGAGAATACTTGCTTTGTTAAATCACAAGCAATTATAAATTGTGTTCACACTAGAGTTAAATACTTCTATGAGTTGTAAGTTGAATTACAAGTTAGTATTTAACTGATTCATAGTTAAACTTATACTTGTGCTTTGTAAGGGTGTTGAATGTTGAAAGGGATGGGGAAGCAAATTGGAGGGTGCAGCCCACACTGGGTAAGATACACAGAAGGATGATGCACACTGAGATCTGTGTGACATCACAAGTGATCAAAATTGCTAAAATCACAATTTTTAGGATCTCCATCATGCTATATACAATTGGATTTGTAATTTACAGCAGAATGCAATTAAAAATGCAGAGTTAAATATTTCTTTTCTAACAAATGCAGTGATGAGCCTCAGCAGGTTCGCACCTACTCTATAGAACCGATTGTTAATGAGAGATGGGACATATAAAGTTTAAAAATAGCCATTTAAAAGTGGCTGCCAGATGGACATGGAACTGGTTGTTAATTGCTTTGAATCCCATCACTGATCAAATGGTATGACCAAAAGAATAGAAAAGAAAAATGCAACCTGGCTGTTTTGAACTGCCATTCCTGGCTTTCTCTCTAGTAACAAGTCCTGCCTGGGCTTGTTTCCCCAACAAGGTTCTGGAAAATTACAGAATGAAGTGCTGGACTTTTTAACAGCATGGATTTTACACAACCATGATCTTATCTCCAGGATAAATTGTTAAATTATTGAATAATGCAACTGTCTTATGTAACTAAAAATTTCATTTCCTTAATTCAAAATGGTCCAATGAGACTGATTTTCAAAAAGCCTATGAGATGCTATAATGGAATCACAACATAGAATCAATACACAGCATGGAATCAATAAGATGTTAGTAAGGTGATACTCTGGAGGCAGGGTTGACACCACTAATGACCAAAATCTCTAAAATTGCCATTTGTAGGAATAATACCATCATGTTTTATACCTTTCAGTGCATTCAGCAAAATGTAATGATGCAAACCACTTTCAAATAATTCTATTCTATCAAAATGTATAATAAGAAAACCAGAGGGCTGGGTGACGATACATTACCATGCCCACCACCCAAGTTGTTTCTCCACTGTGAGGAGGGAGGAGGTTTATCACAGGGTTGATGTGCTTGTGTCCAGTGATGCCAGTACTTATCACCAATGATGTAATGGGCACTGTCAAAGTTGTGCAACCATATTCATGACACCATACTTTACATACGTAATACTCACTTTCACTGACAAATTACTGTGTTATGAAGAGGGGAAAAATTACCTCTTTTTAATAATAAAACACTAGAACTGAGTACTAGAAAATAACCTTTTCACAGCAGAACCTTTTCACAGCAGAAATTCAAAGATGTGCACTGGATTCCATACAACAACAGTTCAAAATACACAAAAACAAAACCATCTGGTTAGGCCCCAAGAATCTGGCTTAAAAGAATGGGAACATATGGTTTACTGTTTGGAATATTGATATATATTAGACCCAAAATATAATTCAGAGCAAGTTAGTTCCAAAATCATGTCTTTACTGCACTATTTTAATCATTCAGTCCATAGGATCACTCTATGTTACAGAGCTGTTTATAAAAAATTCTTGTATGAGAATGAAGTGCTATTTATCATTTAAACCATCTCTCAGTGGCTGGCACTACAAGATACATAGTCTGATTTGACCTTCAGAAAAAGGAAGAGAAGCAAAAGGAAAAGGGAGTGGATATAGTATAATACAGCTATTCACAAGGGAGTCTCTTTCTAAGAGACTTTTTTTCTTTTTTTCCTTTAAAAAACCCTTCCTTCTCATAAACAAGCCAATGGAAGTTCCAAATAGATTTATCCTAGGATTACAGACAGCATTCAGCCTCTTTTTGTTCCTGAATAAGTTTTGTGCTCAAACCATGATCCAGTTTTTATCCACTGAGGATCTATGTGTCAAGCACTGTGTCCAGTGGTGGGCACTTACCGGTACGGGCCTACGCGCCCGTACCGCTTCTTCCAGTTTCCCTGCTGCTAGCATACCACCAGCGACAGGGAAACGCAAAACATAGCGGACCGGTACGGTCCGCCATGTTTTGCACCCACCGCGCCTGCCTAGAAGCGGGCAGGCCGCTTCTAGGCAGGCTCTGCACAAGCACCGACATCGGCGCTCGCGCAGAGCCTTCCTAGAGGCGGCCTGCCCACTTCTAGGCAGGCTCTGTGCGAGCGCCGACGTCGGGGCTTGCGCAGAGCCTTCCTAGAAGCCGGTGCCAGCTTCTAGGAAGGCTCTGCGCGAGCGCCGGTGGCGGCGCTTGCACAGAGCCTGCTTAGAAGCCGGCCTGCCAGCTTCTAGGCAGGCTCTGTGTGAGCGCTGGTGGTGGCGCTTGCGCAGAGCCTGCTTAGAAGCTGGCAGGCCGGCTTCTAAGCAGGCACTACGCAGGAGCCAACGTCGCCCCGCCCCTCGCCCCTCCCCAGTCCCGCCCCTCGCCCCGCCCACACACCCCTGACCCCGGCTGGCCCCTCCCACTTCCGGCGTACCGGATCTTGGGATGGGGCCAGCCCATCTCTGACCGTGTCCATCATGTATGTGCTTAAAAGAGGAACTGTATTACAAGCAAAAAAGTGCTGTCTCAGCAAAAGGCATTCTTGTTCAGTATGTTTAGACAATAAGTTTCCTAGTTTGAACAACAGTGAAATTGACCCTTGTGACTTCTGTTTTCAGATCACTTCTGCCCTGAAAAACAAAACAAAAAAACGCTTCTATATGTAAAATCCAAGATCCCTTGTATAGTCTTATGTCATAGGCTGGTAGTCTACAAGATTTACACTAATCTCCTTTGGGATAAAACTTTAACTTTTGTACATATTTTCACCTCCCATTGAAATTGACTGAACTGTTTCCAAATGAACAAAGGAAGCTAGAGAGGTGACTGGGATTTAAAATACCAAAATGTATGACACGTAAACTTTTGAGTAAGGAAGTAAAATATCACATCCCCACCCTTTACTTGTTAAATTGTTTTAGTAGATGGCAAAAAGGCATCATCTTTTCACATGGTGGGCTTACTAGGTGCATGCTTGGGTATGCTACAAAGATACAAAATGTTACATCACTGCAGAGGCATAAATCAGCATTAAAATCTGAAAAAAAAATGTCCAGCTTCCCGTCCCCAGGCACAAAAAAAGTCATCTTAACATCTTCTACTTACAATTGTGAAGTTCATAACCTTGAGAATCCAAATGGTCATGGCAAGGTTCACCAGAATTAAAATCATTAGGAGTAGCACAAAGAAATAGAGGCACCTCTTCCGCCAGCCATAAATCCCCACTTTATATACATGTGGACCTTCAGAGCTCTGCATGGTGCTCCTGTGTGCGTATTGTTCCTGAGGCATCTAGAAAAAAACAAGACTACATTGAAGTGGTGGCCAGCTCAAGCTGAACAATTAAGAGCACGCATGCATACAATGTGGAGCATTTTGGAAATACCTGCTAGGAAAAGCATTTTCTGTAGCTTGTTTCTGTTGTGGGCCTCTACTTTTTTATACAGCAGTGAATCATAATGCAGGTACATTATATACCTTTTCAACCCACATACAAGAATTTCCCATAAAGGCTTATCTCAAATAGCTCTCTTAGCAGCACCAGGTTTTTGCAAGGCAGGCACTCCAGGGCCCCTCAAAATCCTGAGGGGGAAATTTTGCATGCATTTTGCAAAAAAAGTTGAGTTCAGCAGTTTGTTCTGAAGATGCTGTATTACTTCTCTGAGGCCTTAATTCACAAAAAAATCTTCTCAATATTATTTCTGGCTGCCAAAAATGAGCATACCAAGGTGGTGCTGGGAGTCTTCCCCTGAAGCCCTCTTAATACGCGTTTCTCTAGCTCAGACACAATTAGATAATGGGCAAGAGCTATACACATAAAGAAGGTAACTCACTGCCAGTTCTGACTTAGTACTGCTTTGCCAATTAGGGGTCTGGTTGTTGCTGATCTGGTACAATGATTTTGTTTAATACCAGCAACAGAATTGTGAGAATTCTGATGAAAGGGGCCTGATGATCTTTATTTCAGGGAGCTGCACTGCACAGGAACACACAACACTATTTTAGAGAGTTATTGTGTTTCAGTGAACCAAAACCAAATCTGAAAATAATATCTCTTGGTTAACCGGAACAGAGACCCATCCAAGATGGCAATGCCAGCAGGCTCTCCCACTTCTGTTTTTGCTTGGGGGGAAAAACTGTTTTGAGACTGCCTGAGTTGCTCTTTTGATCAGTTTTGCTATCAGATAAACTCTGGAGCAGTGATTTTCATCCAGCATGCCATGGCACACTGGTGAGCCACAGATAGCCCTCAGGTGTACTGTGGGAATTTGGAGAGGGACATTTATTAATAGGAAAACTTGGGGATTTGAACAGCATGGTGTGACTCGTCAATGGTAAAAACAACTAACGGCGTGCTATGAGATGAAAAAGGTTGAAAATCACTGCTCTGGAGGCTTAAAAACACAGCTTTATTCCTGGTAAGCGGCTTTAGATGCTTATATCTGCTTTTGTGAAAACATAGATGAGAGTGGTTCATTTTAAGTGCAGTTTTGGGCTTTTAAGATAAACATTTTCTTTTTCTGCTGCCGGAGAATGTGATAACCCGCTGATAGTGACTTTTCAAATTTTACTTAACAAATTTTATGATCTACAAGAGGAGGAAAGTTGATTAAAAGCTGTTTTTTAAGAACTTTTAAAGGCTGTCTTTTAACCCTTTTTATAGCCCGTTTCATTAAAGATCCTTGTAAATTCAACAACCTTTTTAAAATATAAATTTGATTATCAATGGGAGGTCATAAAAAAGTTTGCGACCTGGATGATTCCATCTCCCCCCATTGCATAAACAGTTAAAACTAGAGGATTTTTTTAACCTTAGGTCAGTTTGCCCTGTTGGCAGGCAGAGAGCCCAATGTATGTTTGGATGGGGAAGAGGACATTTCCAATATTCCCTCCAGAAGATAAAGTGTATGAAGCAGTGGAAGATATGTGTGACAATACAGCACAAGACGAAATGGATCCAAAGTATATGGTTTCCACTCTAATGGACTTTACATATACGACTGCCAAAACTCTTGATCATATTTTAAAAAGATTAAATGGCACTGTCCAAAAAATTGAAATATTTATGAAGACTCGCCTGAACAATTCCAATGTTCCTACTAGACATTCTGACAAGAAGGACCAGGCAGATGAGTCCAGTAATTTTAATATCAACAGTTCTGAGGACAATCTAAAAAAGGAGAAGCATCTGCAAACTTTGACTGGGTTAAAGCAATATTTGCAACAATTGCAGACCTGTAAAGTGTGCTTGACTGATTATAAAGGGCAGAGACCACTATGGCATTTCAAGCAACAAGTCAAGTTTCATCTTAATACAGTGGTACCTCGCATAATGAGTGCCTCGAATAATGAATGTTCCACATAATAAGTTAAAATTTGTGTGGGCTTTTGCCTCTCATAACAAGCATGATTCGCTCCCTCTTGTAGGGGAGGAAAGGTGGGGTATAAATTAGGAAATAAATAAATTAATAAATAAAATAATGAGTGCCCATTGGCTGGGCTCCCTCTCCTCCTGTCTGCATTGGCAGGGCTGAGGCACTAAGACAGGACTTTCTCCTCCTACCTGCAGTGCATGAAGAGGCCAGCAGAGGGAGCATGCTGATATATTTGTATGAATTGATGGCATATGTTGAATGCAAGAACGTACTGAATTCATCTCATTGTAGCAGAGGAGGTAATAAAGTTATGAGCAAAATCTTGAGAATAAACACACACACACACACACACACACACAGAGAGAGAGAGAGAGAGAGAGAGAGAGAGAGAGAGAGAGAGAGAGAGAGAGAGAGAGAGAGAGAGAGAGAGAGAAATCTGTGACATCTGAAACAAATGACACTCATTCTGCTCTCCACAAGTGTGGAAAATAAACACATCCACTAACTTTTACGGGACTGTGATTTTTGGAACGAGAAATGGCCTTTAAACAGATGAACACTGAGCAGCTTATATAAGGTGTAGAAGAAATTCTTATGGAACTAACTAGAACAAATTACCTAGGCTGATGAAGCCTATGAACATATCATACAAGACATTTCAGTTTAATTGGGTCCAAGAAAAGGGGAGGTCATAACATTAATGGGTTAACATAATCTATTCCATTGTCATCTTCTTCCCCAGCTTTGGAAAGCAAGTGTCCTATGTGAAGGTCCACTTTCAGACATGCAGCCTGCGGTAGGGTCTTCAGGGATGTGGCATGCTGCAGGCCACCTAAAATGTAAAGGTAAATTTGTCCCTGCGGGAACCTTGCTAGTAATGACTGATGTTAGGAGTGGCTGTTTCTAAGGCTGAAAGCCAGCATTGGCTGTAGAGGCATTCAACATCATTTGGCCAACATGACATTACCTTTACATGCATGAAACCCTATTATGCATGTAACAGCTTCCCTTGAACAGTATTTTAAGGTATATTTTATCTATTTGCATTTTAATGTTTTTAAACTGCTGAGTTGGCAGGAACTGGGATGAGTGATAGGAACTCACTCTGTCATGTGGCACTTGGGTCTCAAACTCCCGAGCAGTCAATCTTAAGGGTCTTCATGCTCAGCATCTTAACTGCTGACCCACCACACACTCCAGGCCACCTGCTGGAACAAACGTTCCATCTGATCCTTATGAGACATTGACTGGAGGCACTCCAGGAGACTATTCAGGCCCTCCCTGGGGGAAGATGGGTAAAGCTGGACTGTGGGGGTCCTCACAGTGAGACTCGACCCAGACTGTTATGAAAATATTTACCAAAGCCTAGTGCAATAGCACATGCTCCTTGTTGCTAAGGTTCACCTTGTGGAGGCTCATAGCATGCAAACACAGAAGAAAAAAAATGATTCTCTGTTCAATACCTGCCTAAACTCTGAAGACAAATGCCCTCAGAATAGGACCTTGGACAATGATTTAAAAGAGAAAGTAATGTGGAAGTAGGCTGGTCTTCTAATAGCAAGTTCCAAGGGGAAAAAGCACCTTCTTTTTGCCAAGGAATCCAGCAAAGATGTTTCTGTACCGGTGAAATATGTTTGGATTTTGACATTCCAGCTACTGTGTTTTGAAGCAGCTGAAACTTCTAAGTAGTCTTCAAGGGCAGCTTTGTGCACATCATGATGCATCCAGTTGAGTCTGATAGTTCCCTGAACATGAAATCACAGTCAAGTGCATACTACGCATTACCATGGACTACATGCCACCATTTCAATTCACCAAGCCAGTCCAGATTTTATTGTTGGAACACACCAGTTCAGCTGTACGTTACAGTTGAATTATAAGAGTACTTGCTGAGGTTAAGGGAAAAAATATTAGGAAAAAATGGCAGGAAAATTGAGAAAATTGCTAGAGAGCACTATCTGTCTTCTCATTACACTGTTTCAGCCCTGTTTAAGGCAATATATAACTCTTTTTTTGCTCACCTCTATAGTTACTTTTTCAACTAGGGTTTGGGAAATCACCTTAGCATGATCACAGGGACAAGTGGGGTGGAATTCCCATTTCCTAATGGAAGAAGAGTCCAACATCTGAAAAGGGGAAATTCTGGCAAGTGAAACTCAGCGTGGAGGGGTTTAAGAAGCTTCACTTATCAGAATTCCCTCTTTTATACAAGGTATATGCACTCCGTCTCCCTTCACATCTGGTAACCTTAAATAAAAGTTTGATAAAAATCACAACTGGAGGAAATTAGAGGATATAATTTACTGTGATTTCAGAGTATAGTTATTTCCCAAACACTTTCCTTGGAAACCATTGATTTATCAATTATCCTATGCAAATTGTTAAATCACAGCTAACCCATCACTATTTCATAGAGTTTCAGTGCTGAACAGTGTTCATCCTGAATTCCCAGATAATAGTTTTTGATCTCCCTCCCATTTCTTCAGTCCAGAGCACAAGCAAAAATGCCATGCCCAACTTAGGCAAAGAATCTGCAGAAGAAATAAAAAGGAAAAAAAGAAAAGAAAGGAGATTTATACGGGAACAGTGTAAAGAATGAAAACAGCATTCTCTCACTCTAAATAGTATGAAAGATGTGCAGAGAAACTGATTTAATGGCATGATTGCAAGAACTAAGTTTGAGATTTATTCTGATTGGCTCTATATACAATAGAATAGATGCATCATTTTATTCTCTCTCTCTCTCTCTCTCTCTCTCTCTCTCTCTCTCTCTCTCACATTCCTTCCATTTTTTCTGTGAGGAAGGAACAAGGAGTGAGGTGTTACTGAAGAATCCTAAATAGCATTGTTAGATAAACAGAAAGAATACAAGACACAACTGTTATCCATAATCTCCTCAAAATGTAAGTGGGGGAGGGAGAATGTCACAGAGTTTATACCATGACATCTTCCTCACATTTCAGCTATTGCAAATGAAGCTAAGCAACCAGAAACAGCATTACCTTGAATGGATGTTTAAATTGTTTTTCTTCCACCTAGGTGTTCACTCTCTTTCTTAAAATAAAATCAAAATCCTGATATAAACACATAGAATCTACCACATTCTAATAAAAATGTCCATAATAATTTTACATTGAAAAGCTAGAATTGGAACAAAAGTGGTAAATATATTTCAGAAATAAATGTGCTAAAACGGTGCCTTTTTCAGAGCCTAAAACAAAACTTTTTGTAGATCGTTAACTGGTTCAATGAACAGTATCATCAATGAACAGTATCATTAAAAAGACATAAACTTTTTAATAAATTCCCTGTCTGATCTGATGATACTGTTGGAAGGTGAATCAACTCAGCAGACTGATGACCACAGATTAACCCCCTTCTGAGGTTCAGAAGCCTTTTCCTCCACCCTGGCTGTTTGCTTAGGAGCATGCAAAAATTAAGACTGAGACCAGAATCAAACTTTAGAACAGGTTTACTTACAGATCATGAAGGCTCATATTTACAGCATCTGATAAAGACCAGAGTTCCTAACACTTGAATGGACCATAAGCACTAAAGCTGCCCCTGCTTGCATGTGAGTTTTGGGGCCTGGTGGAGAGTCATGTGCTCACATCACGAGGAGAGAGAGAGAGAGAGAGAGAAAATGTCCAAGTCACATTTGCGGCAATGGTCACAGAGAGGGGACAGAGAGAAAGTTCATTCTGGACAAGGGATGGTTCACTGCCCCCTTCTGACATATACAGGTCAGTGTTGTCTTTCTTTCCCAACAGCTACTGGGGGTGTGTGTTAATAAAACAACATGGACCCTTTGGGTGTTTCCCAGGATTCCCTAAAATATTACAGAAGACGCAAAGGCTATTTTTTTGCCTCTCTTGTGTCATGTTGTCCAGTTGCTTGGGATGGTAAAATATTTTGGGCCATGTTATTGAGTGTTATGATGATGAGGAGTGGCCAGGCACATATCCCATATATGTCACTCTTCCCAGTTCTTCTGGGAGCCTAAGGCATTACAAGTTATTGTATCTGCAAGAGGGATCTAAAGGCCTTGGGAATGGACATAAACAGCTGGGAAACCTTGACCTCTGATCGTTCAGCTTGGAGGCAAAAGATGCAGCATGGCCTTCTCCAACTCAAAGAGACACTCATTCGACAGGCTGAGGCAAAGAGGCAGTCCCAAAACCAGCAAAATCTGGGGGCTGGGCAGGGGACAGACTTTATCTGTCCTCAGTATGGAAGGGATTGTCACTCTTGAACTGGCCTTTTTAGTCATACTAGATGCTGTTTTGGGACCTCTATTCAGAGCACGATACCATAGTCTTTCAAGACTGAAGGATGCCAGTGATCTGCTCCACAATGACACGTGTTGATAGATTCATTGCCAGAAGAGATGAATCATGGACACAACCTTGAACTCTTGCTTCAAGTTATAGATATATTCCAATAAATTATTCACCTCTTAGTAGTGAAGCTTGTTGCTAGAGGAGAGAAAGGAATGCCAAGTAACTCAGCTGCCCTTGCCCATTGTTTGAAAGGGCATAGGGGCCAAATTGTAATGTTATTTCATTGTCCCTTTTTCTTGTTGGACAATCTCAAGGTAGTATTAGGGCTCCATTGCCTTAATATTATGGTACAAAATTAAGGGCTCATAACAGTGGCTGAATCAGGCAAATCTGAACCAGGCCAGTTTCATATAGCCACAAACTATCACCAAAAGATGAATGTTTCCCATTCTCCACAAATATCAGTACAAATACTCAGCAACAAAATCAGGCATGCAGTGCAATGAACTCAATATTAACTATTAACAGTGAGGCAGTAAGAAATATGGATTACTTCAAATAATCATATACATGTGCCTCAGGCTGCAATCCAGAAGTACACTTGGGCTGCCCTATCTATCACCAGAGTGGCCCAATTCCAAGTTGGAGCAGCCCTGTTATGCCAGAAAGGGCTTGGGGCAGCCTAAGTTGGGATCTAAAGGCCTTGGGAATGGACCCTCAGCATAGGCTGCCCCAAGACAGGTGGACCTGGGCTGCCCTAGCTGTGCCAGCCTAGGCAGTTCAGGAGAGGGATATTGAGGGCAAGTTCAGCATTGCTGAGAACAGAGCAGTTATGTTATAGCCACAACCTGTTTCAAGGGCAGAAATGCCCTCTTCCAGTTCCTCAGAGTTACACCATCCCAGGCACAGGTATATATCTGATATACTCTGATATACTCATAGGGATCCATGACAAGCCAGAGTTAGAAGAGCAGTGTTGACAAAAAATCTGAGTTTTTGGCCAGCCTAGCTGCAACCCCTGCCTCTCAAAATCAGGATACGGCATAACTACGGCAGCCCACCAACCTGTGGATACAGCAGGCTACTCCAACAAGCCCTTTGAATCCACTGTAAACTGTATTGCAGCCTCATGCTGCAGCTGTTACTGGTTGTCAGGAACACCTAATAAGACAGGCACCACAGCTGTTCCTTGTTCAGTGTGTTCAGAGGGGGGGTCTCCTCAGGAGCAAGCCCTCCCCAGGTGCCACTGACTTCGTGCCTACTGAGCATGATCAGGAGCAGTTGGTGGAGCCCAGGCTTGCTGATTCTCCGGATGCAGCACAACTTTCTGCTGTGTATTAAGAATAGTTGGGGAAGCCCAGCTAGGGCACTCCTCACTGCCCTAACTTTGGATTGCAGCCATAGTCATATACATTCTGCATGTGGACTTCTGTGATACTGCTTTTGTACTATGCCATGTTTTGAGGTGCTTAATAAATAAACTATTCATAAGGCTCATGTGCTTCCAGTTCAGAACATTGCTTTCAACAGCAGGCAACCAGGGTGTTCCCTAAGGCTAGTGCTCATAACAAGGCATAAATATAGTGGATGCAAAATACTGGAAGAAAGTCTAATTGAAATGAAGAATTCTGAACATATACAAAACTTGGCCAAAAAAGTATTGAATTTTTGTGGTTTTTGCCTACTGAGATTTCCAAAAGTGAACACACCCCCTGCTGCCAAGAGGCATCATCACCTCTACACGTTATCTGAAGTTGCTTTTTATATGAGGTTGTCAGAGTTGTCATAAGTTAAATACATTTGGAAGATATCACAAATGAAAAAGCATCAGTTTCCATAAATCAGACCATTTTCCATTAGTTACTTCAAAAGCATATTGCTTCTCAGCCCTTCTTTATGAAAATAACATCTTCTTGATTTCCTGTTTCATGAGACTGAAATGCTCTTTGTCCTGCATGAAGTATTATCTGAACTATCAATTTATCAAACAACTGTGCTTGAAGTTTACAAAACAATGCAGTATTAATTTCCCTTGAAAATTACTATCATTGAACTTCCTGTTGAGGGACATGATGAGCTGACAGGCTGATCTGAAGGTTCATTAAAGTAGTCCAAACTGAAGAGAATTTATGACTCCTGGTTTTAAAAAAGGTCTTAATTTTTCACACCTGTGTCAACCTCTAGGCTCAAATATCTATGTTCTCAAAATGCAACCTCATTTCTGGGGAGTCACAGCAAACCAAGGGCAGGGAGTTGCCCCATAGGACCTTGCAGCAAGTGGGAGGGGACTGGAGGAGAAACTTTGGGGACAAGAAAGAGTGTAGCCAAATGGCACGCACCCAGGAGAACATGGGCTGGTTCATCATGTGGCAGGGACCCTGCCTGAAGGGAGGGTCCTCAGTGCCAGCTGCTTGGCTGCACTATCTCCTGTCTTCAAAATTCTCTCCACAGCTCTCCTGCCACCCACCTTCTGGACCAGGACCACAGCAAGCACCACAACCATGTATTTTTCCACATCTAGCTATCTACATTATTTATTTATTTCAACTAAAAAGTTCACAAAGCGGTTTACAAAGAAAATGAAAAAAGTAATAGCTAATTAATAACTGTTAATGGAGTGGAGCTATTAATATCCAATGGAATTGCCCTATCTATCCCTGGGGTGGCCCAATTCCAATATGGCCCAATTTAGTTACACCAGAAAAGTGTGGGATGGCGTAAATCAACATAGGCTGCTCCAAGTCAGATGGACCTGGGTTGCCCTAGCTGTGCCAGTCTAGGCTGTTCCGGAGAGGCATGTTGAGGGCATGTTCAGGAAGGTCTAGAACAGTGCAGTTAGGCTGTATCCAGAGTCAGTTTCCAGGGTAGACATGCCCCCTCACAGCTCCTCAGAGTTATACCACCTCAGGAACAAGTATAAATCTGAGTTGACCCATAGGGCTCCATGAAAATGCAGAGTAAGAATGGCATTGTTGACAAAAAAATCTGACTTCTTGGCCAGCATATCTGCAACCCCTACCTCCCAATCCCGGGACACAGCACAACTATGACAGCCCACTAACCTCTGGACAACTCCAAATAATCCCTTTGCATCCACCCTCCACAACAGGTACTGCTGTACTGCAGTCTCATGCAGTCTCATTCCTGGGGTTCTTTATAATGCAGGCACCACAGCTGTTCCTTGTTCAGTGTGATCTGAGGCAGATTTCCTTGGCAGCAAGCATGCTGGAGCTGTTAGTTTACCATCCTAGACTCCCAAGGCTTTTTCCCCCACTCCTCATGGAGAACAGGACAGGTGGGCAGGGAAATTGGAAGTGGGTGACCCCCATCTGAAGCTTTTTGATGTTTGGCTGAATCCTTGAGGGTGCCAAATTCACTTTTTGGGGTTGAGCATCCTTCTGTTCATTCAATCCTAGCATTAACCATGGTTAAGATCAACAAGATTTCCCATGCTGAGAGTCTGACAGAGGTTAAAAATATTGGCTAAGCTTCATAAACAGAGGCAAGGATATAATTGTGAAATTTGCCTTGGAGGGAGGAGAAACTTGGAAGACAAAGGGCACAATCCTAACCAGTTTAGGTCAGCACAACTCACCCTCTCTACATTCCCATTGTGGTGCAGGGAGGCCAGTGCACAACCCTCCCAGATGTGGCACTTTTGAGACACCAACAGGCCTTGTTGAGACACCAACAGACATGGGACTTGTGCTAGCCTAACTGGGGGTAGGACTACAGGCAAAGTGTGTTATCTTACAAAAATTTCTTATTAGGAATGGGGCTCACTGGATATTACCACAATATCTTGTAAGACTACATGCTTATAGAACATCTGAAAAGTCTTAGAAAGCACACATCTTAAAATAGTCTATGGGCTGTGAGTGGCGCAAGCGGTAAAGACGCTGTGCCTGTTAACCAGCAGGCCAGGGTTCGAGACCCAGGTCGGCCCCACAAGACAGGGTGAGCTCCTGTCCTTAGCACCGCTCTGCGACACCAGCTGGATCCAATCGTATTGGCTCTGCCTTTCCATTGGACTAATTCAGTGGCGTGGAGAGGGGGGATTTGCTGCTTGGGTAACAGCCTATCCTCCATAACAATCCAACCCAGGCTTTTGTGCTTTGCATGCAGCGTATGCAGCACCGAGCACGATACCATAGTCTTCCAAGACTGATGGAGGCCTGCTTTTTTAAAATAGTCTGCTCTTTTCACTCCTTATTCTCTTTTCAGTCTAGATCACTAATCCTATTCCTTCTCAGAATGGTTCCTGACTATACATTAGTCCAGTGGTTCTCAAGCATTTCAGCCCGGGACCCCTTTCTGAGAATGACAATCTGTCCAGGACCCCCCTCCCCCCGGAAGTGATGTCATAACTAGAACAGGAAGTGCTATCATTGTGATACTAGAGCTCATCCATGAATACTTGGAAGGAAGTCACACAGTGTTCATTGAGACTTACTCTTAGGAAAGCAGCCTGAATACCCCATTCCAAGATGGTGTTGCCCAGTGCAGATTCAAAAATGGAGACATCCAGCTTTTCCTGACCCCCCTAACAAGAAGTTGTGACCCCCACTTTGAAAACCACTGTATTAGTCTTCCCAGACTCAAACTCCAGCTGATTACACGAAACATACCATTGTTGATCCCACCACTTTGGTTGACTGCCAGACTAGATGCTTATCTAGGTGGTTTATTGTCCCCGGCTAGATAGTGATGCCCATAATGTTAATTCCTTTGCCACAGATTTGTTACTGTGCATACAGTACAGCCTTTACCCTAGCATAACTGACAGCCAATGGGCATTCTGCATTCTGGGCCAACCTGTTCTCCTTCCAATTAGATTAACAATGCCTTCTATAACACTCTGGCATGCTGTGGTCAACTCTCCAAAACAGTATTACTGCAATAAGATACTTTCCCTGGTGATGAATGACTTGTACAATAAGTACATGGCCTATGTCAGTGGTTCTCAAGTATTTAGCCTCTGACTCCTTCTGAGCATGACAACCTGTCTGGGATCCCTGGGATCCCTGGCCATGGCCAGGAATGACATCAAACAGAAAGTGACATCACTGTGTTGCCAGAGCTCCTCCATGTTTACTTGGAAATAAGTCCCTTACAGTTCAATGAGACTTACTCCCAGGAAAGTATGGATTGTAGCCTTAGGCCCATATCCTAAAGTCAAAATAAGCCCTTTGCGTTAGAACAGTTAAGGTGATTTTCCATAAGAAAGCACTAGAGGGTGGCATAACTGCATGGACCCATAACTGCTCTGGATTTTCCCTTTAGTGTCCCATTCCAAAATGACGTTGCCCAGTGTCAGATTCCAAGATGGCAGGTTCCAGCTTTTCACAACCCCTCTGATATGAAGTTGCAACCTCCCAGGGGGCCTTGACCCCCACGTTGAGAACCACCAAGAACCATCAAGCATTCTTATTCACATGCTTAAGAAGTTCCTTAATCTTTTCTCCTCTTTTGTTGCACACAAATAGAATATATTAAACTCTAATTGTTAGCTGAAACTGTCATTAATGTGTTTTATTCTATTTCCTTAACTCAGCTTGGTTCACACCTTGCCACTATATCTCAATCTGCTTTCTGCACAACCTTCTGTGAAACAACCCAGCTTGTTACCGATGATGTTTCTGTTTCTCATCCATGATGGAACATATCAATAACTGCACAAGCTAAAGAAACAGCAGGCCTCTAACCCTGACCTAAGTGCTGTCAGATAATGTCACATATTGGAACCTTTTCCCCAAATGTGTGGTTCTGTGAAGTTTTATGTTATTATTCCCTTCCCTTTAAAAGGGGGGCACACAGAACAGATCAAATACATCTTCAACACATCCAAGAAAAATAAATGTCTTTGTGCAAGCCTGACACAACGCAAATAGAAAAAGCTTAGAAAGCTACCTCAAGATAGAAGATCGCATGTCCTTTTAACTCATTTTATGCTGTGAAAACTCTGCTGTGCAGTTAACCTTCAGTTCCTACACAAACATGCCAGGTAAGGTTCATTGGTCACTGTTGTGAAAGGGCACTGAACTTTAAAATATGAAAAGATACAGATTCAACAGTCTCTCAGGAGAAACCCCCCTTTAAAAATGTTTTTATAGTCATTGTTTTGGGCAAAGAAACCTCACCAGAACAGAAGAGGCAGGTGGAACTGAAGTACATTTAATAAAAGACTGGTGAGCACACAGTTTTTCAGTGTCCTGAAGTGATACTACAGTCTATTCTCTATACTTTTATGAATTCTTGGGCAAAATGCAGAGAAACAAACAAGATAAGAGCACTACAACTTTCTTGTGCCTTACAGATTTAGACAAAAACTACTGTACAAGTTATCCAAAACAGCTCAACAACAGCCTTATTCTCTTGTTAGTAAAAGAGCTGTAGGCATCTGTACTTTACATCTGCATTTGCAACAATTATGATACACACAGATAACATTCAGTACATTTCCTCAAAATTTAATGGAGCAACAGAACTTTGCAGCCACTGCTAAACTTAAAATGGAAAAAAGAGGGAGAACTAGTTAGTATATCTATAGATAAAGAGAGATAAAGAAACAAGTTCTCCTTGTCTCCTACCAAACAAAAGTTAGAAAAGGCAGGAACTTTAGGCAATCCTTTTGCAAACTGAGCACCAGATTCCCAACTTCCTCTCTTTAAACAATTAACTAAACACAAGCAGTCTGTTCTGCTTCACGACAAAAGATGAGAATATCAGGCAAGCTGTAGGGGAGAGAACAATAGCCTCTTACCTCTCTCTTTCAGCAGCCAGATGAAAATCCAAGATCCACGAATTGTGGACTGGGGAAGAAGACACAGTGTTGCTTTCAGAACTGCACAAGGCCTACCCTGCGTTCAGAAGCTGCCCCTCTCAGATTTTCCAACAGCAGAACTGCGGCCAAGTCCCTGCCCATGCCTGAAGAATTTCCTGAACAGCATTCCCGTTCTTTTTCTAACTGCTTTGAAACCACACTCTGTCTTTTACTTCAATAAGGCTTTGTAAGGCCAAGTTACAGCTACTGGTCTGGCTCCAGATATCAGTTGAAAACACATGTGTTTTGCATTAAAAAGCCCCTTCCCCCCCCCCCGGTACAAACACGCCTCTGCAGGGGCGCCAAACGTTTTGCACTGGAGACTATGAAACAAATCATTCCTGCAAACTTGGACGGTACACATATTTTTGCTTCAAGATTTTGAGATTATGCTCCCTTGTTTTTTGCCTTGCCCCAGAGATCCAAAATAAATCTCTGCTGGTGTTGAGGCAACTTTTGCACCCTCACTAAACCTCGATAGGATTGGAATTCAGATTTCTGTTTAATGCCACCCTCTCTTTACTTATGCTTCTGGTTCATTTTAATTTCAGTTGCAAAAAGGAATGGCTTATTTTTAGAACTTCTAGTCTCTGCTCAGTACATTGCTGCTGGATCCCTAATCTTGACATGCATGACTGTAAGCTGCAGTTGCTAAAAATACTACAATTATGTCTGAGCTGCCTCACTCTTCTCTACCCTGACAGGACCCAGAAAAAGCCTGAAAACAAGTTTGTTTGTTTTTACCTTGCCTGTGAAAAGTGTGTGCCCTGGCTGAAATTAGAAAGAAACAGTGTGGCAGACAAGGGGAGAGGAAGACATATTGTACCTTCTGTCAAAATGGATCCAGTCCTTGATTCTTTACATTTCCAGATAATACCACAGAGCAGGAATAGCTTGTGCTACACATAGCAACTTACGTCGTCGTGCTGCCTGTTCCTCCCTTACTGTCACTAACAACCACGTCTCACCAAAGGGAAAGAAAAAAATAAGTTGTCAAGGTAACAATAGAGAAAGGAGATAATTTATCAGGACAAAAAACTGATTTTACTTTAAATACATTTAAAAAATGCACACAGGTAGTTTTCATTCAGTTATTTCTTCCCCTGAAAACTTCTGTTGCATGCTGTCAAAAAAGACAGCTTGGAACAGAGTTTAAGCACCACTGAACCTGCTGCAACTTGTTCAAGAACTTCTGAGCAACAAATGTAAGCATTGGGCTGTGCAGCAGGCTGGCATGGCTGTGCTGTATCCAGTGTGTTTTAGGATTCCTACTGTTCTAATCCCCTATGGTTCTCATCCCCTTCCCTGTGGTAGGCCTATGGTAGCTCCAATAGGTATGCTCAGACGTATACCACCTTTAGAGATGCGGCATTCTGTGAAGCATCTTCTGCAACTGACACTTCTGTTTTATGTCATTCTGTGCCAATGCAGGAGGCTCAACACCCTTGGACAGTGCATATAGGATTGGGGACTTGGTTACTATTTGATTAACAGTACTCAATCCACAATCCGATCCTCCAGCTCAGCTGGCACAAGTTCCAGCACAATTTTTGCTGGTCTGGGGATGTTGAAAAGTGCTGTAAGTGTTGTAAGCACTTTGATGCCTCTCCTGAGTGTTAAATCAGTACACAGATGCACACAGGCCTCTCCACTCCATACCATCCCAGGAACGGGGAGATAAGTCAGTTTCACTGGCCTAAATTGGTTAGGTTTGTGCCTTCTGTCTAATGTGGCAGCTATTCCAGCAATTTATAATACTCAAGTGCTTCTCAGGGATGTTTTTAATCCTGCGTATCCTGCTGGGGGAATACGTTAGATTAAATAATCCTGATAGTTCATTTTTTTTAAATGATGGTAGGATAGAAACCATAGTTCTTCTGGAATCCCAAATCTAAGTCATAATCCTAAACCCCAACTAAGTAGTGTATTCCATTGAATTCTTAATAACTCTCACTTATTTCCAAGTAATCACACATAGTATTGCACTAATAGGGGCTTGTTCATATGAGTCACCAAGCAGCAGGGCAGCAAGGTCAATAAAAAGAACACAAAGTTAAATTGTTGTGAACTAATTTACAGTAATGAAACAGCAAAAAGGCAAAAGTCTTTGAAGAGCATTTGTCCCCTATTGGAAGGTTTGTAGGGAGGATACATAGAACTCAAAGGGGAAGACGTTCTAAAGTTGAGGCCCTGCCAAGGATAACTCTCTGCATAAAACCAGAGAGTCATTGGGGATCACCTGATTCAGAACTCCAGACGTATCTCCTATCCAGAAGTTAATCAGAGCTTCAGATGAGTCACCAGCCTTGACAGTAGGAAAACCCATCAGAGCCATTAAGAATCAATAAGTGGACCATACAATTTGGCCTCCTGTTTCTGTGGAGTAATCAGTTGAGACAAACCCAACAAACCTGCAAACTAACTTAGGATACCTCTTTAAAACTCCATTAAAACATAAGAAACTGATCAGAACAGACAGATATGGACAGTTTCCCTCCTACTAGATGTTTTCTATGAGCATTTAAAAAGACAGATGATACCATCATACCTATACATGCTGCCTTTGTGTTAGATAGCTGCTTTGCTTATCACAGTTATAATGCAGCATCTTCTTTACCTAAATGTAGAACCACTCTAGGATGATTAACGTTGAAAGGAGCCTACCTCAACCCCCCTATCATGGAGTGAATTCTATTAACCGTGAATGAGCTATCTGCATGAACTGCATTTATCTTTAAAAAAGTCCTGAACTATACCACTTGCCACAAAAGAAGCAATGTTGGAACCTGACCTTTCAGCCAAATGCATTTCACCCCTGCCAGACTCAGCCCTTACCAAAAAACTGTAATTAGACTGATGGCTTCTATCATTTGCAAGCTCTTCTTGGAAAGAATTTAAAAGCTTCCAGACTTGCTGAGTTTGTGATTAAGTAAAATAAAAATTGTTCTTTTTCATTTTTCGGGCAAACGTAATGTTAACTATCTTGAATGACTTTTAAACTATCTGGGCTATAATTTGCAAGGCCACATCACCACCAACTTCTATTCTGGGAAAAAATCACATTGAATATGGCAGGACTTTACTAAGAAAGAGAGGAAACATGATTTAAACAGTACTCTTATTTTTTTCTCTCACCCAGGGGCTGATGTAGGAACAAATCCTATTTGGCCAGAGATCTAGAGATTTTTCCACCATGGGGTCTGAGCCACTAATGTGGGAAGTGTTCTGTTGTTTCGCAGACCACTGTCACCACCACAAAGTCCTGTGTATGCCTCATTCTAGTCTCCCCTTTTTCACCCAAATCTGCCTCCTGAATCTCCTCAAACATATACCAGCTAAACCAGTCTGCCTACAAAGGAATAAATGTTTTTTATCTCTCCTAGGCTGTCTGATCTCCTGCTGGCCTATAGCAAGCAGCACTTGCTCCATCAGAGGATGGGTCAGCAGGGGATAGGATTAAGCTATCAAAGGAACAAGAAAAAAATGAATGGATATGCTTATGAATGTTACTGATATTAGTGCCAATGTACTCTTGGCAAAGCTGGTCATAAATTCTTCATTAAATGTTAATGATGTTCACATTTGTTACCCTTATCTAAGCTACCCTGGCCTTTGTTCAGTAGCAATGCAGGTTAAATGCACACCACTGCTTTACACGCTTCATCCTGGTACATTTTCCTGATGATGGGATCAGTCTAGAATAATTATCTGCCAAGGTGCAAAAGGGCAGGCTTCCTTGCTGTTTGCATTGCAACATTTTATTATGAAATGTCATGTTACTCAAAGTAAATAATGGCACATTTGCTGGTCAACTTAAATTTTACAGCTAGGCAACCTGCATACAATCCAGTTACAGTATTCATTTAATGTTCTCATAAATTTTTGTACCATTACTAAGAAAGAGGTATAACTTGTTTCAACTACTGACATGTCTCCTTGAGTTTTAAATCCCTGGATACAATAGCTTCTAATGGATCTAAGCTAAGCCTAGATACCGGTAAATGTGTGATATAATAAGCAAAATAAAAAAAGCAGGCCTCCGTCAGTCTTGGAAGACTATGGTATCGTGCTCGACGCTGCATACGCTGCATACGAAGCACGAAAGCTTGGGTTGGATTGTTATGGAGGATAGGCTGTTACCCAAGCAGCAAATCCCCCCTTTTCACACCACTGAATTAGTCAAATGGAAAGGCAGAGCCAATACGATTGGATCCAGCTGCGTTGCAGAGCTGGGCTAAGGACAGAAGCTCACCCTGTCTTGTGGGGCCAACCCGGGTCTCGAACTCTGGCCTGCTGGTTAACAGGCACAGCGTCTTAACCGCTTGCACCACCCACAGCCCAATAAGCCAATTAACAAGAAGTAATACAGTAGATGGCCAGGCAGAGAAGACAGTAGGCATTCTTTTTGCCCATAACATTTGGATGCTGGGCTCAATATTATTTTACTGAGTTGAGAGATGTGTGACTGGAACTTCAACAATGTTTTTGGCAACATTTTTTCCCACCAATATGATTGAAATGATATCGGGGAGCATCTACTCCACTGAGCAGACCTCAGCACTTTCTTAATTTCTGCCCTCCTGAGATAGCTATGCTACATACATAAGACCTATTCCTATTGGTTGCCACAAATACGTATCTTTGAAATTGAAAGCTGAAATTCTTGGTAGCTTTTCCAGGTTCAAATTCCTATATTAAATAGAGCAGATTGTAATATTGTTTCATTTACAAATGCACAAGTTATGTAAGATTTTTGACAGCATAAACTCAAATACATGGGATGAGAGTTCTATTATTTAGGGCAGAGGCCTCCAAAGTTTTTGACAGGAGGGCCACATTATCTCTCTGACACTGTGTTGGGGGCCGGAAAACTAATTTACATTTCAAATTTGAATATATTTACATAAATTTACATATACGAATGTACAGGAGTAGATTACAAGGCTTACCCACGGGCCGCATAGAG
Source organism: Cryptoblepharus egeriae (assembly GCA_030015325.1). Taxonomy (NCBI): domain Eukaryota; kingdom Metazoa; phylum Chordata; class Lepidosauria; order Squamata; family Scincidae; genus Cryptoblepharus; species Cryptoblepharus egeriae. The sequence continues at coordinate 60,613,349 of JAREYC010000002.1, forward strand.
AGGTCTTGCTGGGGGTCACATTGAAGCTTGCTGAGGGTCGCATCTAGTCCCCAGGCTGGGGTTTGGAGACTCCTGATTTAGGGATTGCTACATGGTGATTATGGCAACAGAAATGTACTTTTCTGTCACCATTGCACCTGAAGAGAGTGATAAAAGGAGAGCTTCTTTCTAGATGTCCAAGGTATATATTCATTCTGGAACTCAGTACAGGATGTAGTAAACTTTGGTGGCCTGATAGGACCAATTAGCTAGACACTTTGTAGATAACTCTGCTCACATCTACCATGATTCAACATACCGACAGTCTCTGCAACTATTCAGTTATTTTGGATTTGTTCCATCTTGTACAGTTTGAGAATCAGAGGAACAAATAAACAGAAGATAGCAGGTCTAAAAATCAAAAACTGAGAATGCTGTAAAAATGATGAAAAGCAACGACATATTTATATTTACCCTCAAAAGCCACGCATATTTGTCCCAATGTGTTCTTTCGCTCAAAAGCCACAAATTAGGTTTTAAAACACTATGGCAGTGATTTTCAACCAATGTGCCATGGCACACTGGTGTGCCACGGATAGTCCTCAGGTGTGCTGTGGGAATTTGGGAAGATACATTTATTAATAGGAAAATTTGGGGATTTGAGCAGCATGGTGTGCTTTGTCAATGATAAAAGCAACTGATTGCATGCCATGAGATGAAAAAGGTTGAAAATCACTGCACTTATCTTGGATCAGCAAACTGCTGGGTTGCAACCAATAGTTTCAGAGTCATCAAGGCCAGCCCCCACTCCTCCCCCACCCCTGCAAAAACTCATAGCATTCCCAACTACCTCAGAGGAGTTTGGGAACTGCTGTCTAAAATAAAAGAAATTGCTATATACTAAGTGAGAACATCTCAGTAATGTGTGTTGGTCCTGTGTGTGTTGGCACAGCTAGGCCCTAGGTCCAATTCGCCTTAAGCACTGATAATTTTCTAATCTGGCAGTCAATATTCTCTTATATATTATACTATCCATGATATTTTCCAACTAGAGATGTCAAGGATTGAACTTGGGTCTTCCTGCTTATAAGTTATAAAACCTCCTAATAAACAAGCATGTTTATTACAGTCATACGTCGGGATCTTGGTGTTCACTGATTTGACTCATCATTGATATAGAGGTTCACTTTTAAAGTCCTTGTGAGAAAGGAAAAAGCATTAAAATCCAATTTCCTACCTTTACAGTGTTAAATACAGTGGTGCCTTGTAAGAGGAACATGATTTGTTCTGGAAGCAAGTTTGTCCTACAAAGTGTTCTTTATACAAGGCCGATTTTCCCATAGAAAAAAAGGAAACTCAGACGACCCCACAAACCCAAAAATATTCATATAAAAATATAAACTGTATGTAAAAATGATGACAAAACACTGTAATCAAATTCAAAACACTGTAATACAATACAGAACACAATTACTGTAAAATTAATAAAAATACTGTAATACACTGGACAGTAAAACAAAAAGGAAAAACCTTCATGTCCAAGGATGACTAATTTTCACCAAAAGAGTCACTGGTGTCTTTTTGAGCAACTTTAACAAGGAACCTATATACCGATAATGACACTTGCTCTTGTCTCCTTTTGAGGATTTCATGGAAATGTGACATTGCATTGTCATTCAACAGATTCATCGCTCACACTGCTACAGCCTTATTTGGGTGCTGCTTTTCTACAAAATTTTGCACAATTTCACAATGTTTACAAATGTCCTTAAACTCATTTGATTTGAGGGATTCCTCCTCCTTATTCTCCTCCTTCTCTGCAGATGAGATCTCCTCCATAACCTCTTGCTGTTGCTCATGATACAGATTCAGGTGTTCGTTTTACAACAAATTTTCATTGTAAAACTGTTTGTCTTCAAAGGCACTGTTTGTCTTATAAAGCAGAATTCCTTAGAAATTTTTGTGTGTTTTACAAAGCATTTGTCTTACAAGTTATTTGTCTAACAAAGTACCACTGTAATTATAATTTCATTCCACTAGATTCCATTATTCACACCATCTAGTGGATGAATGTGGTATAGTGTCTATACCAATGCATTTTCGAGTGACAATGAAGGCAAAAACTTGGAAATCGGTCTTTTAAGCTATTTTTCCATTGAGTTGCTATCCAATATTTTTTTAATCCAGTGGATTCATTATCCAGTGGGTAATGAAGCATGAACTGTATGTCATTAAAATTATCTGAAGGGATACTTAACATAATTTTTAAAAATCAGATTTAAACTAGTTAGATTTTCAAATTTTAAAAAATCTATTTGAGTTCCTCCATGCTATTTGCTAATTGTATTGGATAAAATATATGTATGGATTTGGGGAAAGGAAAAGCAGAGTAAAGCAGGGTTATAATTTCTTTTCTTTCCATCCAAATATCACTTCATGCATACAAGGGGAGTACCTTTTGCCAGGTTCCACCCAGGGTCCTATTTTTTCCCAGTACATTTCCTCTTTTTTAGTCTTCTGTCCTGGAAAATTTTCTTTGTCTTTTTTTCCCTTGGGGGAAGAGAGCAGATAGCCTTCTTGTAATTAATAAATTATATGTGAAATTATATGTAATTTAAATTTAATAAATAGTGTGTGTAGTGTTTAAATTAACCACATGACAGCAATAGTTATGAGTGTTTAAGCTTTTATTTTGTCATGTCCTATATTTTTCTTTGGTGTCCTATTTCTTGTGTGTCCTATATTTTGGGGAGCATTGTCCTCTTTTTGAGGTTTTGACATCTGGTCACCCTAGTTTCCTTCCCACATGTCTTGGGCCATGTGGAAATAGCTGGGCAGTAATTGGCTAAGGAAGTCTTGGGGACAGTCCTTAAGGGATGTTAAGAGTTGTTGTGGCCTCCCCTGATCTTTCTTAATAAGCAACACAGAAAGAACGTGCTTTGAACCCTCCCTCAGTCTTTGTATGTGGTAACAAAAGCAGTTGTGGCTCGGAGAGGTTATTGTGGCTCGGAGAGGTTATTGGGGATCATGCACAGAAAAAAAACAAGCCTGTAGGGAATTGCAAAGAGAAATGATGAGTGGTGGTCCTTTATTTATGCCTCCTATTTATTCTTCCATGGTGGAAAAAAACCAAATCAGCCACAATGTCTTCAGGTGGCCACTTTGTGGTCTCTCCCATTCAATGGACAGCTTAACGGATTCTGTAAATTACAGCACTCCTTGTGACCATCAAGGGGTAAATAGACTTGTGCTATTCTACCCAACAGATATAAATAATGCAGGTAAAATATTTTTTCTTTCATTAATTGGGGTCTGTCATATGCAATCAAAACAGAGTCTGCAGCAGGACACGGTCACTTTCTAAAGGGACAATTTCACACAATATGTCTGTCACAGACAACAAACAGGCTACTTTTTGAAGTAGCCCCAGACTCCTTTTACATCAGCAACACTGCATACTCATTACTTCAACAGATACAACATATAAGTGATGGGAAAATCCAGCAGGGCTTGACTGGAATTCAGTCTAGAATCACCACCCCCTGTGACTCAGCTCAAAAACAAGTCATAATGGGGGCCCAATTCAATTTGCTGATTCACCTCTTCATGACATGACAGGACTTGTTGAGTTGCCCTCCCTTTAAGAAGAAGACCACAGCTCTATGGCGGTAAACAGGGCTGCAGAAAGGGTTCACATGCTTAGAGGTTCCCTATCAATTATCCCCACCTTCTATGCCCACCCCATTGTTTGGTAGCAGTGAGTAACACACCAACCCCTTCCCTTCCCTGGGTGATCTCATTGAGGCCATAGTGAAGGAAACCTTTGGGGTCTCTTGGTGCATCACTAGTTCTTGCAGATTCTGTAAACTGTAACAATTTCACCTGAGTTCTTGAAAAGAATCCAGACAGCAAGGCTCCTCCACTGCATCAACTGGCTAAGGGTTGCTCATTGGGAACATTAGTTGTCCAAGGGCAAGTCTCCAGGATGGAGGTTGAGGAGGAATGAGCAGCCATTTTTTTCCATAGGGTCAAGTAGACTTGCCAACTTTTAAAAGCAGAAGCAGGAATGCAGAAGTGGGGCAAGAGGGCCTGGGAGGCTGTTCTCAGATGGTAAAAGAAAGAGATTGACTTGCCCTCTCACAAACAAAACAATTTCTCTCCCCACAGCCCATCACTGAGCCCATCACATGCCCTGCTGCTACTGCTCCTGGTAACCTGTGTGCCAAAACATTCTTTTGAAAAAATTTTGTGGACAAGATGGAGGTGGCACTTGACTTTTCTGACTCAAATACCCTTGACTCGGGCCCTTGACTCAAGTATTTTTTTAGAATTTTCTGTGCACACAATTTACAAGACAGTCAGTAAAAAAAACACATAACCCCAAATCCAGAGTAACTACAGGAGGACGTAAGAGACATTATGTGCACCCGTAGTTACTGCACCACCCAGTGAAAACCTAGGGGAAATTCATATTGGAATCCCAAGTAAGTTGTTCTTACACCGGAGCAAGGACTCCCGATAGTTACTCTAGATTTAGCCCATATTTTCACAACTCAAGTCCTAGTCACCTGTGAGTTCCCAACTCTGCACCACAGTGCTACTATAATTTTGAAAATATCACTCTATTGCTGACTTGGAGAGTTTCTGACATGACTGCTTCAGTAACAGGAAGTGGCAAATGACTGAATGACCCAAAGAAATAATGCAGAGATGAGTGGCCTTTAAAAGGAAGAGAAATAAGATGAAGAATTTAAATTCTGAGCATTTTCCAGCAAAGTTTTCACAGGTCCATTGTCTGACATATATACGCTCTCCAGCTTTCCCTGCCCTGTATTCTCTTTCACTTGCCTATTTATATTATTCTACCATAGCAATGCCTCTGCAAATCTTTCAAAGGTTAACATGCTTGTCCAGGAAGCACAGGAACCTAGTCTTGCTACAACCTATGAATTTTAATGATCTAACATTACAACAAGTGTGCTATTTTTATACTTGTTCACAGTCTGCAATCACCAATATCTTAGTAACTATATAAAATATGACAGAAGCTCAGGGAAGAAACAATAACAGAGCTGAACCACAGCTGGCCTGCCATTAATAACAGCAGACTACAGTAAAACTGATAAGAGACAATAAAAATACCATCAAGCAAGAGCTCAGCAAAATTCCATGGAAGGGCAAATATGTACAGGTATCCAATCACTGCACAATCCTGTGATGCTAAATGAATGAATGAATGAATGGATGGATGGATGGATGGAAAAGAACATTTATCACACAGTAACTATTTAGGGCAGTGGTTCCCAAAGTGGGGGTCATGACCATTTCAGGGGGTTGTAAAAAGCTGGATGCCACCATCTTGGAATGGAGCACTCAGGCTGCTTTACTGGGAGTAATTCTCAATGAACACAATGGGACTTTTTTCTCAGTTGATATGGAAGAGCTCTGGCACCCCACTGATGTCGCTTCCTGTTTGATGTCACTTCTAGCCATGACATCGTTTCCAGGGGGATCCTGGACAGGTTGTCATTCTCAGAAAGGGTGTCCTAGGATGAAATGCTCAAGAACCACTGATCGAGGCTGTGCATATGATTTGTCAACTGACCAATCCCTGAGAAGTTGTGAAAAACATTTTTCCCCATAACTGCATCAGAACAGAACTCTGGGAAAGCAGAGAAACAGCACAACATTTCAGTGGCTGGCTTGTCAAGTGGTTACATCCACAGGACAGTATGTTACCTGTTATTAAATGGCCATCTATATGATTTGGCTCTTGCAAGACCATGAGGTGGCAATTCCCATCAAAAATGATGCCATGCAGTATGTGCTGCAAGAGCTCTCATCCATGTAACCTTAAATTTGGATTTAAGTTTTGTTCCTTTGCATTGTATGTCATGGAGGCATGCCTCTGAAAACATATGCCTATCAAATATAGGGAGTACACTATGAATGGATGTTGCTTCTAAGCTGAACTGACCTTTGCTGATGGGCAGGCAAGAGGGCAGGTAGAGAGAACAGGATGCAAATTGTCCTTATTTCCATCTATGAAATGGTGGGGGTATTAAAAATCAACCTATTCAGCATTGAGATTCAAATCACAAAGGTGCTCTGAATAGACACTGATGAAGCAGTTACAGAAGTGCTTTGATTCAACATGGGGAAAATTGGATGAGGCTTGAGTTTAGCAATGTGCTGTAAGTGAAGTTTCCTTGATGTCATAACCTATCCCTTTTTCTTCATTGTGGCATTATCTCCATATTGTTAGTATGAGTTTACACCATGTTGCCCAAGTAAATTCTCTGCCTGAGCCATTTCTGCCCAATGTTGCATTTATGCAATAGGGACCAAATGTGTACACTTGTGGGTTAAGCAAAATGGTTTTAATGTGAAATTTATGTCTAGTTTGAATCTGTTTTGCAAAACACATAACAGATTAATGGTGGGGGTCAAAAGAAAGGGAACTGCAGAAAAAGAGAGGTTTTTCTTCATGTCGGTATAGGTAACATGTAATCATTTATGTGGTCTGTGATCAAAAGTTATTGGTCTCCCTATTTTTTCTTCCTTGCTAAATCCATACTGAACATGGTCTATTCGGAAGGGACTGCTAAGATGTAAGCCTACCCTTCATTCAGCTGTGACTGGCCACTGAATCCTATGCTGCCTGTATTAGCAGAGCTCTTGTGGCACCAGAACAACTACCGTAAGATGGGTGTTGCTTCTGAAAGTTGGCAAACCACAAGACAAACCAAAAGCACAACAAGCAGCTGTGGTGGTTGCCTGTTGTTTAGTTGAGGGAAAGGGATGCTCATCATGCACTGGCTATCTGGCTATTTAGTATCCCCCTATTTAGTCAGTGCAGGAAATATTTCTGACCTTCTTCCTTCCCTCCCCAACCAGCCTCCAGCTTGCCTTTTGCCTGCCCTCCTCCCACCCCAAAACAACTTCTCCCTTCCTCCCAACACACCACCCCTCAGATTTCCATCTGCCCATGGTCTACATGAACCATGGACTGGTGGAGCCCTGGTGGTAGGGCTTGCAGATGTACTTTATGGTATGTTTGTGACACCTTCCTGCAGCCGCGGGCCCATGGTATGGGGATAGGATTGAGCACTTACGGGGGTAATCCTGAAGTGAGTTTGGGCCAGCCTATCTGGCACTAAGCTGGCCTAATGTTAGATAGACCAGCCTAGCTGCACCAGAAAAGGCCTGGACCAGCGTTAGTACATTTGGGCCGGTGGAAGACAGATGAACCTGTACCGGTCTAGCAGGGCAGCAGGGTGTGCTGGGGATATGTTGGGAATGGCCTAGAATGGCACATTTAGCCAGTATCCCAAGCCTGTTTCCAAAGCAGGCACACCCCCTCCCAGCTCCTCCTCTGTGTAATTTCCGATCAAGTAGCCTCCCAAGTTGTATCCCTTTCCAAAGCCCAAGGGTGAAAAAGACACAACAACTATCAAGAAAGCGCTCAGCCTTTTGACAGTCGGCTCCAATGGACTCTGAATTCTCCCATCCTTTCTCTGCAGACAAAATCGACACAGCCATCAATAGTTTGACGTCCAAAAAAGCACAATGGTAGATGACATTCACCCTGAATTTCAAATTAATTCTGGAGGATTCATTAGGAATTGGCTTGGCAAATTCTTTTCAAACATATTTTCCAGTGGACATCTACTGGTATTCAAAAAAGCCATAATAATATTGCTTCTAAAAGCTGGCAAACCAAAAGACAGAGTAGGCAGGTGCTGGGTCTAGGAGGACACATTGAGGCTAGTTTCTAGTGAGGTTTAAAAAGTACAGATGTGTTGATTGACCTAACTGCAGCATATGATACGTGTGGAAGAAGGGAACCACTATACAGTGCTGTAAAACCCTGTAAAATCCTCTATTGTTTAATCAACAACATGGTCAGTGACAGATCCTTTCAGATTATAATGGGGGACCTTAAGCAGGGGGACCTTAAGCAAGGGGACGTTAAGCAAGGTACAAAGACTCAACAATGGTCACCCACAAGATTCTGTAATGGTACCCATCTTTATATCTCAGAAATGCCAGCTACAAGAGGACGTAAATTTGGATATGCTGATGACCTGGCTCTTGCAGCACAAGATAAAAACATGGAGGTATTGGACTACCTCTTCACTGAGGACCTTAAGACATTTGGAAAATTCTTAGCTGACTGAAATGGTGTCTACTTGTTTCCATCTTAATAACAAACTTGCCAATGCAGGCCCAAAGGTCTTACTGCCTTATAACCCTCACCTCAAATACCTTAGTGTAACTTTGGATCAGTCTCTCTTATAAGAAAAACCTAGAGAACACATTCACAAAAATTAATACCAGGATCAATATATAAACTATGAGGATCAAGATGGGGAGCCTCAGCCTCTACTCTTAGAATATCAGCACGAGGGCTGGACTATTTTGCAGCAGAATACTGTGCCCCTGTATGGCTGAAATAGTTGCCACGTTAGCAAGATCAATGACAGACTAGAAACCATGAGGATCATAAGAGGTTGTATAAAATCTGCTCCTACTTGCTGGCTCCCCATTTTGAGCCACATAACACCACCAGCTCTACAAAGGCAGGATGCCTTAGTGAAGGAATGAAACAAAATTATGAAAAACTCACTTCTTCATGTGCACTCTGATCTTCCTCATCTATCAACTGCCAGGTTTAAATCCAGGAATCCTTCCCTGGCACTTGCACAACATACTGTCTGCAAACTTTAACTACATACAACATACTATCTAACAACTTTAACATTAACGCACAATGGAAAGCGAAATGGACTGCTGAAAATCCAGATATAGGCAGCTACATAGAGGACCCTGCACAAAAGGTGCCAGGTTTTGACCTACCTCACCAGCACTGGTCACCTCTGAACAGGATCCATACCCAACAAGGTGTCTGCCAGTACCCACTGTTTTAGTGGGGTCTTATATGTACCCCTCAGTGTGACTGTGGTGCTCCTCAACAAAATATTCATCACACTGTGTCCAAGTGTCCATCAAGAGCTTACACCAGCCCAATATCTGATTTTTCCCCAATATAAACCACTCTGTTCTTGAATGGCTAGGTGGACTGGACATGAACATTTGATTTACCATAAACCCATGTATTTGCCATATGCTAAACTAACTAACTAAATAAATAAACAAACAAACAAACAAACCCTCAGGCAGGAGAGGGGTTACTGCCTTCCAGCTAAACACCAAATGTCCTACACCCTTACAATGATGTGGACCTACTCCAGGGGATGACCTTGAGGGGACAGAAATATGACATTGCATATTCACATTGAAAATTGTGGAAAGCTGACAAAGCAATTTGGTTTAATATTGGAATGAATTCTGTTTCATTCTAGACAGAATTTCTATTCTTTTAGGAATTCCTGCTGCAGAGCAAAATTCAACACATATGGATTTTTCTAGCAACACAAGTGGAAAATATCTATTAACCAAGAAAGAGGCACTTTTTCAAGTGATGCTCCTCTTTTATTTACCAGTTGGATAGTAATTGGCTCCCCTCACCCCAACAGTGTCTTTTTAGTGGCGTCTGTTGGTATTATTTTGAATCTTTTAAGATTGTGAGCCTTTTTGGGACAAGGAGCCATTAGTTATTTGAATTTCTCTATAAACTGCTTTGTGAACTTCAATGAAAAGTGGTAAATAAATAATGTTGATGATGAAGAAGAAAAAGTGGGAATTCTAGCTCTGTGGGAGAGTGTACGCTTTGCATGTGCAAGGGACAAGTTTCAATTCCAAACACATCCTTTTAAAAACACCATTAAACTGGAATTTTTTCCACAAACCAGATTCTTGTGACATCTACATGACCCAGATGCAGCTTCTTGAGCTCCCACTGTGATGCCACAGATAGCATTCTGTCCCCCCAGCTCAGGGGAGTGCAGCCCATAGTTTTGAGAAATGCTGATCTAGTTTTTTAAAGATTTGGAACATAGTTGTCCTATATACCCAAGACAGAAACTTTTATGAGCCCCCAAGAACTTGTCTTACCTTTGCTGCATTATTGCACAAGCAAATCCCTGTGTACGCTTCAACTGAGGCATCTATTCAATTAGTAACACCACCTAGAACAATGATTCCTAATCCATTTCAACTGTCAGCTCCTTTGACCTACTGGGCCATTGGCCACAGTTCCCCATTACAATTCTATATGTTGTATAGGGTGGCAGGTTATTTTGAGGATTCTATCCATTACCTGGCTGATTCTGTAGTTCCCCAAAGTGCCACAGCTCATAGTATTGAAACAATTGACCTAGGATAGTGATTTTCAACCAGTCATGATAGGTTCACAAGTATGCTGTGACAGTTAGGCAAATTTCCTTAAATATTTATTAATAGGACCATTAAGGGATATGCATCACCCACCAACGGCATGGTGTGTCAAAAGACTGATGATGTGCCTTAACAATTTTAGCACCTTATCAATGTGCCAGGAGATGAAAAAGGTTGAAAATCACTGACCTAGGGGATCAGATAAGGCAAATGTTAGGATGCTTCTCTTAATATTTTCCACTCTTTTCACTTGGGAGCAATGAGGGGAAAAAACGATAAAGTGGAATTATTTATTTAATATAGAAGTTTCTTTTCTTTTTTAAACTTTTCTTTCTGTGGGAGCTCAAGCTAGGGTAATTTTTAAAAAAGTTACAAACATACTACTAATTAAAACATAGGTAGAAATTAATTATATAGTGAACCCAGTGGTTCCCTTGAAAGCTGATTTTGCAGATAGTATATCAAAAGCAAGTAGGTCATGGTGAGATGTATTGATGTGAAGCATACATACTGAGGGGAAAAAAGCACTTTCAATGAACATTTCTTTTAAGGCTCCATTTCCTTACTCTATTGGGGTTCTGTTTCATGTCACAAAACTGCCAATCCAGTAGTACAAAGGCTCCATTACAGAAGACCAATTAGTGAGAAATCAGGTGAATATAGATAATAATGAGCGAGAGCATTATGCATAGGATTTTGTATTTGGGATTAGAATGAGTAGAACAACAAATTCAGTTTATTCTTTGTGGTACAGCAAAAGACAATTGAGAAGTTTTATTATAAAATCTTGTTATATTGCCTTTTTTCAAGCTCCAGCTGGAAGATGTTATGAGGGATGCGGACAAAGCAAAAGCTTAAGCCACAAGGCATCACTGGGGACACTTCCAAAGCTACTTGTGATAATTCCCATTTCCCTTTTTTTCTGAATAGTTTTCCTTATTGTTGAACACTTGTAACACTCCAGAAATTCCTGTGGAGGTTCAGTACACTAAAAAGCTTCTGATTTTGTCTTTTTTTTTTGGGAAATGCTATTATCAATCAGCCATGTGCGTTTGTGAATTCAGAATCCTTTTCCCCATCGGGGAGGTAGGCACTTACTGACTGCAGTCAAGCCTGTCTGGTTACATGGGTGAGACAACCCAGGTTGGTACCACCCCTCCAGTCAGATAATGATGTGACATATAATCTAGGTCACCTGAGTTCAAGTACAAGATGCTCTCTGTGTTTTCTGCCAGGGCTGCTGTAAAATCTTACAAGACTTCCTTATCCATATATTTTGAAAATGAGATTTTTTTTAGTATTTTTGGAATATGTGCATCTATAAAATAATAAATCTTGAGGATGGGATCCAAGTCTAAACACCAAATTCATTAATGTGTTATATGCTTCTTATACACATAAAATGAAAGTAATTTCACAGTGCACTCTGCTGGGATTCTGGCAGGTAAGGTGATAGGGAAGGAAGGAAAGGGGAAGATTTAATAGAGATCAGGAAGGAGAGGGTTCAGTGGCACAATCAGCTGCCAAATCTTAACCCATGCTTTCCAAGGCTTGGAATCTTGTAGCGGAATCTTAACAGTGCTTTCCAAGGCTTGGGATCTGGTAGCGAAGCAATCTCAAAGCATTTCTTGTTTGCTCCATTCAAAGATTTGAGTACCCCAGCTTTCAGTCTCACTAGCCTACAGCATTCAAGACTGAGCTGAAAATTACATATTGGAGGTGGTGGCTGTTAAAAGAAAAGGTGCCATTTTTTGCTTCCCTTAAAATCCTGAAGACTAATAAAGAGTTGAACCCACAAACACACACATCATACACACTTCACTCTCTTCCTCTTCCTTAGAGCAACTGGGACAGTTATTTGTATTTATTTTCCAATACGTCCCTTAGTCTTATATTGGAGAGGGAGGAGTATGAGATCTTCTAGGTCACAGGTGGATCTTGAAAGAAAGCCTTTATGGTGACTCCCCATGGAAAACTCCAGGAGAGTTGAATCTATGCAAACTATGCACATGCTAGCAGAATGTCATATTAACATAATTTTATGCATTTAATTTCTTAGGCTGTTTGCAAAAGAGAACAAAATAAAACTTTCAAAGGTCAGAATCTATGAGCTCTAACCTGTTTAAAAAGAGGATCAGAGTAAAGGACAAATGTCTTGTATCAGTGGGGTTTGGAAGCATTGTGAAATAATGAAATTCAGCAGTTGATGCAATCAGAAACATCTGCTGTGCAATTTTCAACAAGAGTCTTTACTACTACTTTTTTCCATGATTTGGATAAGTATTTCATGTTTTTCTCATTTCTTCCTCATTCACTTATCACAGCTTTTAAACTTTTGCCATAAAGCATTAACCATTGCCAGAACACAAGTTTAAGTGCCATTGTGGACCAGGATGACCATACAGAATGGACCAGTGGACCAGGATAACCATATAGAATGGAGGACAGAAGCCTCTACCTTTAACCATTGCATAGAGGAGGGAATTTAGGCAGGCTTATTTCAACATAGAAGGTTTTAAAAAGCAACACCTGCCTAAATTCCCTCTTCTATACAATGTTTAAAGGTAGAGGCATGCTGTCCTCCATTCTAAATGGTCACCCTGTTACGGACCCACAGAATTGGACCATGAATAGAGTTAACTTATCAGACTTAAGTTAACCCCCCATTATTTGGCACCACTACTGCTTAATTACAAGGATCATAGTAAAAATAATTCATGTGAAGTTTTTTGAACTCTCACAAAACACTATACAAATGTTAAGCATTATTATTATGCCAATAAGGTAAAAGCAGAAGGAGTTATCATTTATAAAAATTTTGAAAGCCACTTAATGGAATGGAAATTGGTCCCTAGGCAATGGACAACCATAATAAAGTGCTAGTATCCCTAATTGTTTATGTCAAAATTATAGTTATTTCTAGACCATTTACATGGCTCACTGTACCTACTTGCACTTAACCAGGAACTAGCAACAGCAGATTGACACTGAAGATCCTACTGAGCAAGGAAACAGTCTCCATATGTGACTTAAAATAGCCAGTTTGCAAGACAGATTACAATGATCCAAATCCCAGCAGATCCGTTGGTTTTGCCAACAAGTGCTCCATAAAACGTTGCCACAATATATGGTGATGGTTTATAATACAACTTTAAAAAGGTGATTGAACAAATTCATGGAGGTTATCAAAGGTTACTAGTTATGATGACTGTACAAAAGGGTGTTTGAAAATTATTTTATTTTTCACAGATTTTGTGATTTGAAAGGCAGTATTATGTGTTTTTATTCAAAGTTCTCATTTTTATTTATTTTAAACACTTTAATAGTGCAGATAATAAGAGTGAAATAGTGTTAGCAGATGCAGCCACCATATTATTTCTAATTGGCAAAAAAATCTATTTTAATTTCTGGAAAATGTCTTAAAACATCAAAATGTTTTGAGTTCATAACAAAAAATAGCAGTGTTTTGAGATCATAACAAAAAAAAAACACCACACATTTACTATATACTCTTTCAGGTTCAGCAGTATGCCTCTAAGTGCCATCTATTGAAGACTAACTGCGGGGCAGAAGTATGTTTTTTCCCCCTCCTGTTTTTATGCTTCCCAGAGGCAACTCATAGTCCACTGTGCAAAACAGAATGCTGGACTAGATTGGCCTTTGCTGCGAAAGCGGGCCTTATGTTGACCACGGCTGCAATCCTAAACACACTTTTCGAGAAGTAAGGCCCATATCGTAAAGTCAAATTAAGCCCTTTGCTCCAGAGCAGTTAAGATGATTTTCCATAACACTAGAGGGTGATGTAACTGCATGGACTCGTAACTGCTCTGGATTTTACCCTAAGCCCCATTGACTATCATGGGACTTTACCTCTGAGTAGACAAGAATAGGATTATGCTCTGACTTACAGATAAGCAGACATATACTATTAGCAAGTACAGGCCTCATTCTGCGCAATTTTTTAGGGCTGTTGCAGGTACAGACAAAGGTAAGATGCAGGTATAGATGCAGGTGCAGCATCAAGGTAAGGCAAACATTCCCTTACCTTGAGGAGGCCTCTGTGACTGCTTCCCCATTGCTTAGCAGTGCATGCCATGTTAGCATAACTGGAAAGTTTGATAGGATTGGGCCCTAACTGTTGCTTTTAAACATTTAAAGTACATTTTTTGGTAGAGAGTTTTAGAGATCAGTTATGGATATTTATGATATGATATGCTGATATTCTGTTTGGTGCTAGCTAAATGTTGTGCATTCTTCTGTTTTTGTTAATGATATTGTATATTGTTTTTATTACAAATTGCATCATAACTTTCTTTTGTAAACTGCCTTGGGATCTGAAATCTTCCTAAAATGTGGAAAACACTTGTGGCAGACAAGCTCACAAGGCACTAAGGATTCAATTTGTAAGGGAAAAATGTTTCTATGCTTTGAATATGCAAAAGAAACATACACTGAAAACAAAAAATGCATAGCCTATATACAAAGAACAATTGCTTCAAATATGCTGCAGAACCACAATACTGTATATATTAAAGAACATAAGTGATATTCAAATGAGCAATATAGTTATATATCTCACTACATTACTTTGCATTACAAATAAAATTGGCAGGGAAAAGCTTTTTCATATACTGAACTATCGAAAAATACAAACATATTGAACAAAAAAGTGTACTTAGTTCAGTTTGAGAATACTGCTGAAAAACCACATGCGCATTGCTTGACTGCCTGAGAAGATACATGAATCTCAGATACAAGTCAAAGGGGATTGTCCCTTGATGAAGGCACAACAGCTCTTCTCTGGTTCAGAGAACATCAGTGTGTCACCTCAGTGGGAGTTCTGTTCCAGAGGGAAAAATCACAATGGCCTCTCAACTCTTAAGAGCATTTAAAAAAATTAACAGAAATAAGTTCAAATGGATATATTGAACACCGTAGCAAACATTTTAAGGAAACAATGTTCCTGTTTAGACCAGGATCCCTGACTAAAGAGCCCTACTTGTGAGTTATGTCTCTCAGTTTCACTTTCTTTTGGGCTCAATACATTTCTAATGGTCACTTATCAGCTTGGCAGTTTGGGGCTACAATCCTAATCCCCTTTTGGGTGGCACAAGTCCCGGCAGAAATTCTGTTCTTGCCTGGGAGTGTTGCAAAAGTGTAAGGTACACATGCTCTAGCCTCCCCACACCACCTTGGGAACAGGGGCATAGGTGAGTTGCACTGGTCTAAATTGCTTAGGATTGAGGCCTCAGTTTTGCAACCCAACAACAATAAAGTCACGATTCACACTTTGGGAGAAAATGAGTTATAATGGTCATAAATGCTGCAACTTAAAAGTACTGCTACAAGACATTTTGGTAAATACCTTATAACCTAGTGGTCTCGGAGAGATTATTAAGTGTTTATTAACATACTTAATTTTAGTAGCTTGGTGCAAACTATGTATAGCTATTTATAAAAAGCACTCCCAGCAGAAAATATGGCTGCTTTAGGGTCATATTTATTTTAGGTTTTTGAAAAGAAATATTGCAGTACAATTTTGCAATGGTGAACATACAAATACTGCCATTGCCTGAAGAACTTCAGGCAAGAACACACACATATATTTTCTTATTATGTTTCGCAATTTTGTTGCCCAAGCCTGAAATATTCTGTATGCCAGTTTATTCTAACCTCTGCATTCTGTTGTAAATTGTGACCCTCCCACCTCACATATACAGCAGACTGAATTAATATACTATCTAAGAATACACCTGTCTCTCATAAATATGCTGGCTGTAAAGGCTGTAATGGTATTTTATCTCAGTCTTGCTCTCCTTTCTGTTGGGGAAAAATGTATTAGTAGATAACTCCCAAGGGTCCTCAAATCCTCTGGGAGTTTCTATAGTTTTCAAGCTATCACGTATCTCAACTCAGGCCCCTCAATGAGTTAACCATTATTTTTTTATTTAGTTTTTCTCCAATACAGATCATTCCTGAAAAATATCCTACCCTGCAGCTTTCCTGCACACAACATGGTTTGGCTCAGCAACTATTTTTGAAAATGCAGAAGAAAAAGCATTCTATCCTAGTCAATCTGATTAGAGGGAGAGGAATAAAATCTCCCACTGGCCAAAAATGATTCAAAGCTTCACTTATTTAAAGATACACAAGAGGAAATATGTACATTTATGCAATACTGGCAGATCAGTAGTGAAATGCAAATCTGACTCACTTAGGAACTTCTAATTGTTAAAATTAGTAATCGGAAGAATCTTCAACTTCTTTGGTTAAAAAAGCTTGGAAGATTCGTATTTTCTCATCAGGGTTTTAGTGAAATGCGTGAGCCAGGGTACTGGCAGCAGTGGCATTGCTAGGATGGTGCGGGCAGTGTGGTCTGCACTGGGTGACATGCCCAAGGGGGGGTGACATGCACTGAGGGACTTTAAAATTGCAACTTCATGATGGTGCATCAAACACCAACATGTCATATGCCGTTGGATTCGTATTGAAGAGCAAAATCCAATGCAGAAGTCCATTTTGAAATAGCACCTTCCTAGCAAAAGGTATGGCCAAAAAAACGTAAAAAGTAAAATATGCATTGAACTCTATGGAAAGTGAAAGTGACCCATATCATGGCTTTACTTGCAAGTAGGCAAACGTGCCATAGAAAGGACAGACTGAGAGGAATAAAAGGAATCTAATCTGCCCTTTCATTAGAAAGGGCAGACTGAGAGGAATCTAAGGACACCAGATCCAATGAACACAGCCCCCACAAATCACGCCAGAAGGAGGTCCCTGATGATTGCATTTAAATTCATTGAAAATGGATGTGAACTGCAGAGCTGTGTTTAGAGTAAGCAAGCAAGCAAGCATGCCTTGGCTGGAGGGGAAAGTCAGTCCAGAAGTGTACAAGACTTCCAAAATGGTCCCAATCAGGGACATTACTAGGGCATTAAAATGGGGGCACCCTTAAAGGGGGTGGCAGCCCATGTGACCTAAATGGCTAAAATCATTGTTTATAGAAATAATCCCATCATGTTATACACCTTTGAATGTAAAATTTACAGCAGAATGCTGTGAAACAAACCACTTTGCAATATATTTATTCTATTAAAATGTGTGGCTAAAAAAACCAGTGGAGGCAGGGAATTGGCACATTCATATGGTTCATATTGTTCACTATTCATATTGTTGCCCTGCCCAATATATGGGGGTGACATGCTGGCCTCCCATACCGGGTGATGCAAACCCTAGTGATGCCCCTGACTGGCAGACTCTGGATACCCCTGATCTACCCCTTGTACAAAGCAGGATGCACATCTATGCTGATGACAGAAAAAGTTGATTTGGATTACACCCTGAGAGAGAGAGAGAGAGAGAGGAAATGGGGATGCAAAGTTGCCAGTTCCCAGGGTACTGGGAACTTTACTCTCTTTTTCCAGGACATGTCTTCTTTTTTAGCCTTGAGTCCTCAACAAATATTTTATGCTGGTGTAAGTGGAGGTTAGGACTGCAGCCCCACAATTTTTTTAATGCTGCAAGTTTAAAAAACAAAATCTCATGCAGCAACTGATCATCAGAGTAGTGACTGAAAAAACAGGCACAGTATTTCATAGAAATGTTGTGGGGCGTAGCTGTTTAATTGATTAATTAGTGTGCACGTGCTTTTCCTTCCTTATTTTGAAGTCTTGTTAAGACCATCAGTAGATATGCTTAGTAGTTATGTGAGCTCTTTTAAAAACAGAAACTAATTTTTTATTCTAGAAGCAGACTGTAAATATAATACAAGCTGTGGTGTAATTATTATCATCATCATCATCATCATCATCATCATTTTCATCATATCCACTCTCTAAAATAATTTATGAAGTGCTATAAATGCTTTTAAAAAAGGAAACACCCTGTCATACAGCAAATAAGTGGTGAAGCCAAATTGTGTCTCTTGTTTTTTTTCTAATTAAGAATGCTGTTGAAAGATTACTTAGCAATATTCTTTAGCGGAAATACTTTGTGCCAGAAGATTAATTATGTTTTATTTCTAAATTGCTATTAAGATACGTGAAGTATCTTCATGGACTGTGTCCCTTTTGCAAAGTTTGGAGCTGGAAAATTGCCAAAACTTTAAACATTTTCACAGAGCTTGAACAACATTGTTTTCTACAGCTGATGCTTCAAGGTCTATACAATTTTGCTACAAATGAAACTGGAGAATTCTCCAGAGCACAATCCTAATCATGTCTACTCAGAAGAAAGCATCATTGTGTCCAATGGGTCTTACTCTCAGGAAAGCATGTTTAAGATTGCAACACTAGTCTTGCTATGTGATATGCAACGTGTTCTGAGGTCTCAGGCATATGGAACTTAAATCAAATTGCTGAAGCTTACTCACTACATGCAAGGAGTTGAATAAAATGCAGTTGCTAAACTCGGTATTGCCTTTAATGTCTCATCCTGTATATTTATCTGGGATTGTATGGTGAAACAACAGGATGGGCCAAGATGAACACATAATCCAGAGTTTGCTGAATACATGTTGGCCTCCTCAACAGTGGGAGCTTGTTGCTTGCTTAAACTACAAGTATGTAGTGAATTCTTATCTCCTACTTTTACTGAACCTCTTTTCCTGTCTTTTTGTTGTGTGTAACAATGGATTCACTTCTTTCACTATCCCAAGGAAATTTCATTCATCCTAGTGATGAAACATAGGGCACAATCCAGAGTTACGGCAGTGAGGATCACCCTGGCTGGGCTGTCCGAACTATTCTGAATCCAGGGGAGAGAGTTATGCTGCATCAAGAGAGTTAGGAAGCCTGGGCTACCCCAACTGCTCCACAGCGTACTCAGTAGGTACCAAGTCAGTGACACCTGGGGAGGGCTTGCTCCAGAGGAGAC